>RPOG01004463.1:18107-44341 GCA_008086565.1 Thalassoma bifasciatum | reverse complement strand
TACTTTCCACTGTTTAAAGTCAGTTTAAACCCAGATATCTAGCATTAAGTCCAGTCAAAGTACATTTATTACCTACTTTAGACTGTTTAAAGTCAGTTGAAACCGAGATTTCCAGCATTGAGACCAGTCAAAGTAAATTCAAAACCTACTTTTAACTGTTTAAAATAGGTTTATACTCAGATTTCCAGCATTGAGACCAGTCAAAGTACATTCATTACCTACTTTAGGCTGTGTAATAAGTCAATTTTAGTCTAAAGGTAGTACTTCTGGTCAGTTTCATGTAACTATTGGATGAAATCTGACAAATTTCAGTCAAATTTGGGTCTAAAGATCGATTAAGACCAGTCAAAGTACATTCATGACCTACTTTAGACTGTTTAAAGTCATTTGAAACCCAGATTTCCAGCATTGAGACCAGTCAAAGTACATTCATAATCTACTTTAGACTGTTTAAAGTCAAATTATACCCCGATTTCTAGCATTAAGTACAGTCAAAGTACATTCATAACCTACTTTAGTCTGTTTTAAGTAGGTTTAAACTCAGATTTCCAGCATTGAGACCGGTCAAAGTACATTCATAACCTACTTTAGACTGTTTTAAGTCAGTTTAAACTCAGATTTCCAGCATTGAGACCAGTCAAAGTACATTCATAACCTACTTTCCACTGTTTTAAGTCAGTGTGAACCCAGATGTCCAGCATGAAGACCAGTCAAGGTACATTCATAACCTACTTTAGGCTGCTTAAATTCAGTTTCTACCAGATTTCCAGCATAAAGACCAGTCAAAGTACATTCAAAACCTACTTTTAACTGTTTAAAATAGGTTTATACTCAGATTTCCAGCATTGAGACCAGTCAAAGTACATTCATTACGTACTTTAGGCTGTGTAAATTCAGTTAAAATCAGATTTCCATCATGAAGACCAGTCAAAGTACATTGATAACCTACTTTCCACTGTTTAAAGTCAGTGTGAACCCAGATGTCCAGCATGAAGACCAGTCAAAGTAAATTCAAAACCTACTTTTAACTGTTTAAAATAGGTTTATACTCAGATTTCCAGCATTGAGACCAGTCAAAGTACATTCATTACCTACTTTAGGCTGTGTAAATTCAGTTAAAATCAGATTTCCATCATGAAGACCAGTCAAAGTACATTGATAACCTACTTTAGACTGTTTCAAGTCAGTTTAAACCCAGATTTCTAGCATTAAGACCAGTCAAAGTACATTCATGACCTACTTTAGACTGTTAAAAGTCATTTGAAACCCAGATTTCCAGCATTGAGACCAGTCAAAGTACATTCATAATCTACTTTAGACTGTTTAAAGTCAAATTATACCCAGATTTCTAGCATTAAGTACAGTCAAAGTACATTCATAACCTACTTTAGTCCTTTTTAAGTAGGTTTAAACTCAGATTTCCAGCATTGAGACCGGTCAAAGTACATTCATAACCTACTTTAGACTGTTTTAAGTCAGTTTAAACTCAGATTTCCAGCATTGAGACCAGTCAAAATACATTCATAACCTACTTTAGACTGTTTAAAGTCATTTGAAACTCAGATTTCCAGCATTGAGACCAGTCAAAGTACATTAATAACCTACTTTTGACTGTTCAAAATAGGTAAATACTCAGATTTCCAGCATTGAGACCAGTCAAAGTACATTCAAAACCTACTTTTGACTGTTTAAATTCAGTTTCTACCAGATNAAACCCAGATTTCTAGCATAAAGACCACTCAAAATACATTCATAACCTACCTTTTACTGTGTAAAGTCATTTGAAACCCAGATTTCTAGCAATGAGACCAGTCAAAGTACCTTCATATCCTACTTTCCACTGTTTAAAGTCAGTGTAAACCCAGATTTCTAGCATAAAGACCACTCAAAATACATTCATAACCTACATTACACTGTTTAAAGTCAAACTATACCCTGATTTCTAACATTAAGTCCAGTCAAAGTACATTCATTACCTAATTTAGACTGTTTAAAGTCAATTGAAACTCAGATTTCCAGCATTGAGACCAGTCAAAGTACATTCATGACCTACTTTAGGCTGTTTAAATTCAGTTAAAATCAGATTTCAAGCATTGAGACCAGTCAAAGATCATTCATAATCTACTTTACACTGTTTAAAGTCAAATTATACCCCGATTTCTAGCATTAAGTCCAGTCAAAGTACATTTATTACCTACTTTAGACTGTTTAAAGTCAGTTTAAACCCAGATTTCCAGCATTGAGACCGGTGAAAGTACATTCATAATCTACTTTAGACTGTTTTAAGTAGGTTTAAACTCAGATTTCCAGCATTAAGTCCAGTCAAAGTACATTTATTACCTACTTTAGACTGTTTAAAGTCAGTATAAACCCAGATTCCCAGCATTGAGACCAGTCAAAGTACATTCATTACCTACTTTAGGCTGTTTAAATTCAGTTAAAATCAGATTTCAAGCATTGAGAACAGTCAAAGAACATTCATAATCTACTTTACACTGTTTAAAGTCAAATTATACCCCGATTTCTAGCATTAAGTCAGGTCAAAGTACATTTATTACCTACTTTACACTGTTTAAAGTCAGTTTAAACCCAGATTTCCAGCATAAAGACCAGTGAAAGTACATTCATAATCTACTTTAGACTGTTTTAAGTAGGTTTAAACTCAGATTTCCAGCATTAAGTCCAGTCAAAGTACATTTAGTACCTACTTTAGGCTGTTTAAATTCAGTTAAAATCAGTTTTCAAGCATTGAGACCAGTCAAAGAACATTCATAATCTACTTTACACTGTTTAAAGTCAAATTATACCCCGATTTCTAGCATTAAGTCCAGTCAAAGTACATTCATTACCTACTTTAGACTGTTTAAAGTCAGTTGAAACCCAGATTTCCAGCATTGAGACCAGTGAAAGTACATTCATAATCTACTTTAGACTGTTTATATTCAGTTAAAATCAGATTTCCAGCATGAAGACCAGTCAAAGTACATTCATAACCTACTTTAGGCTGCTTAAATTCAGTTTCTACCAGATTTCCAGCATAAAGACCAGTCAAAGTACATTCATTACCTAATTTAGACTTTTTTAAATAGGTTTATACTCAAATTTCTAGCATTGAGACCAGTCAAAGTACATTCATAACCTACTTTAGGCTGTTTAAATTCAGTTTCTACCAGATTTCCAGCATAAAGACCAGTAAAAGTACATTCATAACCTACCTATTTCCACTGTTTAAAGTCAGTGTAAACCCAGATTTCCAGCATGAAGACCAGTCAAAGTACATTCATAACCTACTTTAGACTGTTTGAAGTCAAATTATACCCCTATTTCTAGCATTAAGACCAGTCAAAGTACATTCATCACCTACATAAGACTTTTTAAAGTCTCATTTTACCCCGATTTCTAGCATTAAGTCCAGTCTTAGTACATTTATTACCTACTTTAGACTATACAAAGTCAGTTGAAACCCAGATTTCCAGCATTGAGAACAGTCAAAGTACATTCATTATCTACTTTAGATTGTTTAAATAGGTTTCTACTCAGATTTTAGGCATTGAGACCAGTCAAAGTACATTCATAACCTATTTTTGACTGTTCAAAATAGGTTAATACTCAGATTTCCGGCATTGAGTGGTCTGTTTCATGTAAGTATTAGATGAAATCCGACAAAATTAAGTCAAATATGGTCTAAAGGTCGTATTTCTGGTCAGTTTCATGTAAGTAATGGCTTAAATCAGAAAAAATTTATCCATTTATGAGTCTAAAGGTCGTAACTGTGGTCAGTTTCATGTAAGTAATAGATGAAATCTAACAAATTTATCCAAAGATGACAGATTTTAGGCATTGAGACCAGTCAAAGTACATTTATAACCTATTTTTGACTGTTCAAAATAGGTTAATACTCAGATTTCCAGCATTGAGACCAGTCAAAGTACATTCATTACCTAATTCAGACTTNACCAGACAAAGTACATTCATAATCTACTTTAGGCTGTTTTAATTCAGTTTATACCAGATTTCCAGCATAAAGACCAGTCAAAGTACATTCATTACCGAATTTAGTCTTTTTTAAATAGGTAAATACTCAGATTTCCAGCATTGACACCAGTCAAAGTACATTCATTATCTACTTTAGATTGTTTAAATAGGTTTCTACTCAGATTTTAGGCATTGAGACCAGTCAAAGTACATTTATAACCTATTTTTGACTGTTCAAAATAGGTTAATACTCAGATTTCCAGCATTGAGACCAGTCAAAGTACATTCATTACCTAATTCAGACTTGTTTAAATAGGTTTATACTAAAATTTCTAGCATTGAGACCAGTCAAAGTACATTCATTATCTACTTTAGACTTTTTAAAGTCAGTTGAAACCCAGATTTCCAGCATTGAGACCAGTCAAAGTACATTCATTATCTACTTAAGATTGTTTAAATTCAGTTAAAATCAGATTTCCAGCAAGAAGACCAGTCAAAGTACATTCATTACACACTTAAGGCTGATTAAATTCAGTTTCTACCAGATTTCCAGCATAAAGACCAGTCAAAGTACATTCATTACCTAATTTAGACTTTTTTAAATAGGTTTATACTCAAATTTCTAGCATTGAGACCAGTCAAAGTACATTCATAACCTACCTTTGGCTGCTTAAATTCAGTTTCTACCAGATTTCCAGCATAAAGACCAGTCAAAGTACATTCATAACCTATTTTAAACTGTTTAAAGTAAAATTAAACACAGATTTCTAGCACTAAGACCAGTCAAAGTACATTCGAAACCTACTTTTTACTGTTTAAAATATGTTTATACTCTGATTTAAAGCATTAAGACCAGTCAAAGTACATTCATAATCTACTTTACACTGTTTAAAGTCAAATTATACCCCGATTTCTAGCATTAAGTCAGTCAAACATGTAAATAATGGATGAAATCTGAAAAATTTCAGTCAACTTTGGGTCTAAAGGTCGTAACTCTGGTCAGTTTCATGTAAGTATAGGATAAAATCTGACAAATTTATCCAAATATGAGTCTAAAGGTCGTAACTCTGGTCAGTTTCATGTAAGTAATAGATGATTAGATTGTTTAAATTCAGTTAAAATCAGATTTCCAGCATGAAGACCAGTCAAAGTACATTCATTACCTACTTTAGGCTGTTTAAATTCAGTTTCTACCAGATTTCCAGCATTGAGACCAGTCAAAGTACATTCATAACCTACTTTACACTGTGTAAAATAGGTTAAAACCCAGATTTCCAGAATGGAGACCAGTCAAAGTACATTCAGAACCTCCTATAGACTGTTTATAGTAAAATTAAATCCAGATTTCCAGCATGAAGACAAGTCAAAGTACATTCATAACCTACATTAGACTGTTTAAAATAGGTTTATTCTCAGATTTCTAGCATTGAGACCAGTCAAAGTACATTCATATCCTACTTTAGACTGTTTAACGTCAGTTTAAACCCTGATTTCAAGCACTGAGACCAGTCAAAGTACATTCATGACCTTCTTTAGGCTGTTTAAATTCAGTTTAAATCAGATTTCCAGCATTGAAACCAGTCAAAGTACATTCATAACCTATTTTCCACTGTTTAAAGTCAGTGTAAACCCAGATGTCCAGCATGAAGACCAGTCAAAGTACATTCATAACCTACTTTACACTGTTTAAAGTCAAATTAAACCCCGATTTCTAGCTATAAGTTCAGTCAAAGTACATTCATAACCTACATAAGACTGTTTAAAGTCAGTTGAAACTGAGATGTCCAGCATTGAGACCAGTCAAAGTAAATTCAAAACCTACTTTTAACTGTTAAAAAAATAGGTTTAAACTCAGATTTCCAGCATTGAGACCAGTCAAAGTACATTCATAACCTACTTTAGTCCTTTAAATTCAGGTAAAATAAGATTTCCAGCATGAAGAGCAGTAAAAGTACATTCAAATCCTATTTTAGACTTTTTGACATAGGTTTATTCTCAGATTTCCGGCATTGAGACCAGACAAAGTACATTTTTAATCTACTTTAGGCTGTTTTAATTCAGTTTATACCAGATTTCCAGCATAAAGACCAGTCAAAGTACATTCATTACCGAATTTAGTCTTTTTTAAATAGGTAAATACTCAGATTTCCAGCATTGACACCAGTCAAAGAACATTCAAATCCTATTTGACACTGTTTAAAGTCAGTTTTAACCCAGATATCCAGCATTGAGACCAGTCAAAGTACATTCATATCTTATTTTGGACTGTTTAAATAGGTTTATACTCAGATTTCCAGCATTGAGACCAGTCAAAGTACATTCATTATCTACTTTAGATTGTTTAAATAGGTTTCTACTCAGATTTTAGGCATTGAGACCAGTCAAAGTACATTCATAACCTATTTTTGACTGTTCAAAATAGGTTAATACTCAGATTTCCAGCATTGAGACCAGTCAAAGTACATTCATTACCTAATTCAGACTTTTTTAAATAGGTTTATACTAAAATTTCTAGCATTGAGACCAGTCAAAGTACATTCATATCCTATTTTGGACTGTTTAAATAGGTTTATACTCAGATTTCCAGCATTGAGACCAGTCAAAGTACATTCATTATCTACTTTAGATTGTTTAAATTCAGTTAAAATCAGATTTCCAGCAAGAAGACCAGTCAAAATACATTCATTACCTACTTTAGGCTGTTTAAATTCAGTTTCTACCAGATTTCCAGCATAAAGACCAATCAAAGTACATTCATTACCTAATTTAGACTTTTTTAAATAGGTTTATACTCAGATTTTAGGCATTGAGACCAGTCAAAGTACATTAATAACCTATTTTTGACTGTTCAAAATAGGTAAATACTCAGATTTCCAGCATTGAGACCAGTCAAAGTACATTCAAAACCTACTTTTGACTGTTTAAATAGGTTTCTACTCAGATTTTAGGCATTGAGACCAGTCAAAGTACATTCATAACCTATTTTAAACTGTTTAAAGTAAAATTAAACACAGATTTCTAGCACTAAGACCAGTCAAAGTACATTCAAAACCTACTTTTTACTGTTTAAAATATGTTTATACTCTGATTTAAAGCATTAAGACCAGTCAAAGTACATTCATAATCTACTTTACACTGTTTAAAGTCTAATTATACCCCGATTTCTAGCATTAAGTCAGTCAAAGTACATTTATTACCTACTTTAGACTTTTTAAAGTCAGTTGAAACCCAGATTTCCAGCATTGAGACCAGTCAAAGTACATTCATATCCTATTTTAGACTGTTTAAATAGGTTTATACTCAGATTTCCAGCATTGAGACCAGTCAAAGTACATTCATTATCTACTTTAGATTGTTTAAATTCAGTTAAAATCAGATTTCCAGCATGAAGACCAGTCAAAGTACATTCATTACCTACTTTAGGCTGTTTAAATTCAGTTTCTACCAGATTTNTAAACACAGATTTCTAGCACTAAGACCAGTCAAAGTACATTCGAAACCTACTTTTTACTGTTTAAAATATGTTTATACTCTGATTTAAAGCATTAAGACCAGTCAAAGTACATTCATAATCTACTTTACACTGTTTAAAGTCTAATTATACCCCGATTTCTAGCATTAAGTCAGTCAAAGTACATTTATTACCTACTTTAGACTTTTTAAAGTCAGTTGAAACCCAGATTTCCAGCATTGAGACCAGTCAAAGTACATTCATATCCTATTTTAGACTGTTTAAATAGGTTTATACTCAGATTTCCAGCATTGAGACCAGTCAAAGTACATTCATTATCTACTTTAGATTGTTTAAATTCAGTTAAAATCAGATTTCCAGCATGAAGACCAGTCAAAGTACATTCATTACCTACTTTAGGCTGTTTAAATTCAGTTTCTACCAGATTTCCAGCATTGAGACCAGTCAAAGTACATTCATAACCTACTTTACACTGTGTAAAATAGGTTAAAACCCAGATTTCCAGAATGGAGACCAGTCAAAGTACATTCAGAACCTCCTATAGACTGTTTATAGTAAAATTAAATCCAGATTTCNAAGACCAGTCAAAGTACATTCAAAACCTACTTTAGACTGTTTAAAGTCAAATTATACCCCGATTTCTAGCATTAAGTCCAGTCAAAGTACATTCATATCCTACTTTAGACTGTTTAAATTCAGTTGAAACCCAGATTTCTAGCATAAAGACCACTCAAAATACATTCATAACCTACCTTTTACTGTGTAAAGTCATTTGAAACCCAGATTTCTAGCAATGAGACCAGTCAAAGTACATTCATAACCTACTTTGGACTGTTTAAGGTAAAATTAAACCCAGATTTCTAGCATTAAGACCAGTCAAAGTACATTCAAAACCTACCTTTGACTGTTTAAAATAGGTTTATACTCAGATTTTAGGCATTGAGACCAGTCAAAGTACATTCATAACCTATTTTTGACTGTTCAAAATAGGTAAATACTCAGATTTCCAGCATTGAGACCAGTCAAAGCACATTCAAAACCTACTTTTGTCTGTTTAAATAGGTTTCTACTCAGATTTTAGGCATTGAGACCAGTCACAGTACATTCATTACCTATTTTTGACTGTTCAAAATAGGTTAATACTCAGATTTCCAGCATTGAGACCAGTCAAAGTACATTCATAACCTACTTTAGGCTGTTTAAATTCAGTTTCTACCAGATTTCCAGCATAAAGACCAGTCAAAGTACATTCAAAACCTACTTTTAGACTGTTCAAAATAGGTTTATACTCCGATTTAAATCATTGAGACCTGTCAAAGAACATTCATAATCTACTTTACACTGTTTAAAGTCAGTTTAAACTCAGATTTCTAGCATTAAGTCCAGTCAAAGTACATTTATTACCTACTTTAGACTGTTTAAAGTCAGTTGAAACCCAGATTTCTAGCATAAAGACCACTCAAAATACATTCATAACCTACCTTTTACTGTGTAAAGTCATTTGAAACCCAGATTTCTAGCAATGAGACCAGTAAAAGTACATTCATATCCAACTTTCCACTTTTTAAAGTCAGTGTAAACCCAGATTTCCAGCATGAAGACCAGTCAAAGTACATTCATAACCTACTTTAGACTGTTTAAAGTCAAATTATACCCCGATTCCTAGCATTAAGACCAGTCAAAGTACATTCATAACCTACATAAGATATTTTAAAGTCAAATTATACCCCGATTTCTAGCATTAAGTCCAGTCTAAGTACATTTATTACCTACTTTAGACTATACAAAGTCAGATGAAACCCAGATTTCCACTATTGAGACCAGTCAAAGTACATTCATAACCTACTTTAGACTGTTTAAAGTAAGTTGAAACCCAGATTTCTAGCATTGAGACCAGTCAATTTTACATTCATTACCTACTTTCCGCTATTTAAAGTCAAATTATTCCCCGATTTCTAGCACTAAGACCAGTCAAAGTACATTCATTACCTACTTTAGACTGTACAAAGTCAGTTTAAACCCAGATTTCCAGCATTGAGACCAGTCAAAGTACATTCATAATCTATTTTAGACTGTTTTAAAATAGGTTAATACTCAGATTTCCAGCATTGAGACCATTAAAAGTACATTCATAACCTACTTTAGACTGTTTTAAGTCAGTTCAAACTCAGATTTCCAGCATTGAGACCAGTCAAAGTACATTCATAACCTATTTTCCACTGTTAAAGTCAGTGTAAACCCAGATGTCCAGCATGAAGACCAGTCAAAGTACATTCATAACCTACTTTAGGCTGCTTAAATTCAGTTTCTTCCAGATTTCCAGCATAAAGACCAGTCAAAGTACATTCATTACCTAATTTAGACTTTTTTAAATAGGTTTATACTCAAATTTCTAGCATTGAGACCAGTCAAAGTACATTCATAACCTACCTCTGGCTGCTTATATTCAGTTTCTTCCAGATTTTCAGCATAAAGACCAGTAAAAGTACATTCATCACCTATTTTAGACTGTTGAAAGTAAAATTAAACACAGATTTCTAGCACTAAGACCAGTCAAAGTACATTCAAAACCTACTTTAGACTGTTTAAAGTCAAATTATACCCCGATTTCTAGCATTAAGTCCAGTCAAAGTACATTCATATCCTACTTTAGACTGTTTAAATTCAGTTGAAACCCAGATTTCTAGCATAAAGACCACTCAAAATACATTCATAACCTACCTTTTACTGTGTAAAGTCATTTGAAACCCAGATTTCTAGCAATGAGACCAGTCAAAGTACATTCAAAACCTTCTTTTAGACTGTTCAAAATAGGTTTATACTCCGATTTAAATCATTGAGACCTTTCAAAGAACATTCATAATCTACTTTACACTGTTTAAAGTCAGTTTAAACTCAGATTTCTAGCATTAAGTCCAGTCAAAGTACATTTATTACCTACTTTAGACTGTTTAAAGTCAGTTGAAACCCATATTCCCAAAATTGAGATCAGTCAAAGTACATTCATTTCCTACTTTAGGCTGTTTAAATTCAGTTAAAATCAGATTTCCAGCATGAAGACAGGTCAAAGTACATTCATATCCTACTTTAGACTGTTTTAAGTAGGTTTAAACTCAGATTTCCAGCATTGAGACCAGTCAAAGTACATTCATAACCTACTTTAGACTGTTTAAAGTCAGTTGAAACCCAGATTTCTAGCATTGAGACCAGTCAATTATACATTCAATACCTACTTTCCACTGTTTAAAGTCAAAATATTCCCCGATTTCTAGCATTAAGACCAGTCAAAGTACATTTATTACCTACTTTAGACTGTTTAAATTCAGTTGAAACCCAGATTTCTAGCATAAAGACCACTCAAAGTACATTCATAACCTACCTTTTACTGTGTAAAGTCATTTGAAACCCAGATTTCTAGCAATGAGACCAGTCAAAGTACATTCATAACCTACTTTGGACTGTTTAAGGTAAAATTAAACCCAGATTTCTAGCATTAAGACCAGTCAAAGTACATTCAAAACCTACCTTTGACTGTTTAAAATAGGTTTATACTCAGATTTTAGGCATTGAGACCAGTCAAAGTACATTCATAACCTATTTTTGACTGTTCAAAATAGGTAAATACTCAGATTTCCAGCATAAGACCAGTCAAAGTACATTCAAAACCTACTTTAGACTGTTTAAAGTCAAATTATACCCCGATTTCTAGCATTAAGTCCAGTCAAAGTACATTCATATCCTACTTTAGACTGTTTAAATTCAGTTGAAACCCAGATTTCTAGCATAAAGACCACTCAAAATACATTCATAACCTACCTTTTACTGTGTAAAGTCATTTGAAACCCAGATTTCTAGCAATGAGACCAGTCAAAGTACATTCATATCCAACTTTCCACTGTTTAAAGTCAGTGTAAACCCAGATTTCTAGCATAAAAACCACTCAAATACATTCATAACCTACATTACACTGTTTAAAGTCAAATTATACCCCGATTTCTAGCATTAAGTCCAGTCAAAATACATTCATAACCTACTTTAGACTGTTTAAAGTCATTTGAAACTCAGATTTCCAGCATTGAGACCAGTCAAAGTACATTCATAACCTACTTTCCACTGTTTAAAGTCAGTTTAAACCCAGATTCCCAAAATTGAGACCAGTCAAAGTACATTCATAACCTACTTAAGGCTGTTTAAATTCAGTTAAAATCAGATTTCTAGCATTAAGACCAGTCAAAGTACATTCATAACCTACATTAGACTGTTTAAAGTCAAATTATACCCCGATTTCTAGCATTAAGTCCAGTCAAAGTACATTTATTACCTACTTTAGACTGTTTAAAGTCAGTTTAAACTCAGATTTCCAGCATTGAGACCAGTCAAAGTACATTCATAACCTACTTTCCACTGTTTAAAGTCAGTTTAAACCCAGATTCCCAAAATTGAGACCAGTCAAAGTACATTCATAACCTACTTTAGGCTGTTTAAATTCAGTTAAAATCAGATTTCTAGCATTAAGACCAGTCAAAGTACATTCATAACCTACATTAGACTGTTTAAAGTCAAATTATACCCCGATTTCTAGCATTAAGTCCAGTCAAAGTACATTTATTACCTACTTTAGACTGTTTAAAGTCAGTTTAAACTCAGATTTCCAGCATTGAGACCAGTCAAAGTACATTCATAACCTACTTTAGACTGTTTAAAGTCAGTGTAAACCCAGATGTCCAGCATTGAGACCAGTCAGAGTACATTCATAACCTATTTTCCACTGTTTAAAGTCAGTTTAAACCCTCTAAGGGTTTTAACTCTAGTCAGTTTCATGTAAGTAAAGGATGAAATCCGACAAATTTAAGTCAATTTTAGTCTAAAGGTCGTACTTCTGTTCAGTTTCATGTAAGTATTCCTACTTTAGACTGTTTTAAGTAGGTTTAAACTCAGATTTCCAGCATTGAGACCAGTCAAAGTACATTCATAACCTACTTTAGACTGTACAAAGTCAGTTTAAACCCAGATTTCTAGCATTGAGACCAGTCAATTATACATTCATTACCTACTTTCCACTGTTTAAAGTCAAATTATTCCCCGATTTCTAGCATCAAGACCAGTCAAAGTACATTTATTACCTACTTTAGACTGTACAAAGTCAGTTTAAACCCAGATTTCCAGCATTGAGACCAGTCAAAGTACATTCATAATCTATTTTAGACTGTTTTAAAATAGGTTAATACTCAGAGTTCCAGCAGTGAGACCACTAAAAGTACATTCATAACCTACTTTTGATTGTTTTAAGTCAGTTTAAACTCAGATTTCCAGCATTGAGACCAGTCAAAGTACATACATAACCTACTTTCCACTCTTTAAAGTCAGTGTAAACCCAGATGTCCAGCATGAAGACCAGTCAAAGTACATTCATAACCTAATTTAGACTTTTTTAAATAGATTTATACTCAAATTTCTAGCATTGAGACCAGTCAAAGTACATTCATAACCTACCTTAGGCTGCTTAAATTCAGTTAGTACCAGATTTCCAGCATAATGACCAGTCAAAGTACATTCAAAACCTATTTTAGACTTTTTTAAATAGGTTTATACTCAAATTTCTAGCATTGAGACCAGTCAAAGTACATTCATAACCTACCTTTGGCTGCTTAAATTCAGTTAGTACCAGATTTCCAGCATAAAGACCAGTCAAAGTACATTCATAACCTATTTTAGACTGTTTAAAGTAAAATTAAACACAGATTTCTAGCACTAAAACCAGTCAAAGTACATTCAAAATCTACTTTTTACTGTTTAAAATAGGTTTATACTCCGATTTCAAGCATTAAGACCAGTCAAAGTACATTCATAATCTACTTTACACTGTTTAAAGTCAAATTATACCCAGATTTCCAGCATTGAGACCAGTCAAAGTACATTTATTACCTACTTTAGACTGTTTAAAGTCAGTTAAAACCCAGATTTCCAGCACTGAGACCAGTCAAAGTACATTCATATCCTATTTTAGACTGTTTAAAGTTAGTTTAAACCCAGATTCCCAGCATTGAGACCAGTCAAAGTACATTCATTACCTACTTTAGGCTGTTTAAATTCAGTTAAAATCAGATTTCCAGCATTGAGACCAGTCAAAGTACATTCATTACCTACTTTAGGTTGTTTAAATTCAGTTGAAATCAGATTTCCATCATGAAGACAAGTCAAAGTACATTCATTACCTACTTTCCACTTTTAAAAGTCAGTGTAAACCCAGATTTTTAGCATTGAGAACAGTCAACGTACATTCATAACCTACTTTAGACTGTTTAAAGTCAGTTAAAAAACAGATTTCCGGCATTAAGACCAGTCAGAGTACATTCAAAACCTATTATAGACTGTTTTAAATAAGTTAATACTCAGATTTCCAGCATTAAGACCAGTCAAAGTATTTTCATAACCTACTTTTAACTGTTTAAAGTCAGTTTAAACCCAGAATTCTAGTATTGAGACCAGTCAAAGTACATTCATAACCTACCTTTGACTGTTTAAAACAGGTTTACACTCAGATTTTAAGCATTGAGACCAGTCAAAGTACATTCAAAACCTACTTTTGACTGTTTAAAATAGGTTCATACTCAGATTTTAAGCATTGAGACCAGTTAAAGAACATACATAACCTACTTTACACTGTTTAAAGTCATATTATACCCAGATTTCTAGCATTAAGACCAGTCAAAGTACATTCATAACCTACTTTAGACTGTTATAAGTCAGTTTAAACCCAGATTTCCAGCATTGAGACCAGTCAAAGTACATTCATAACCTATTTTAGACTGTTTAAAGTCAAATTATACCCCGATTTCTAGCATTAAGTCCAGTCAAAGTACATTTATTACCTACTTTAGACTGTTTAAAGTCAGTGTAAACCCAGATGTCCAGCATTGAGACCAGTCAAAGTACATTCATAACCTACTTTAGACTGTTTAAAGTCAGTTTAAACCCAGATTACTAGCATTGAGACCAGTCAAAGTACATTCATTATCTACTTTAGGCTGTTTAAATTCAGTTAAAATCAGATTTCCAGCATGAAGACAAGTCAAAGTACATTCATATCCTACTTTAGACTGTTATAAGTCAGTTTAAACCCAGATTTCCAGCATTGAGACCAGTCAAAGTACATTCATAACCTATTTTAGACTGTTTAAAGTCAAATTATACCCCGATTTCTAGCATTAAGTCCAGTCAAAGTACATTTATTACCTACTTTAGACTGTTTAAAGTCAGTGTAAACCCAGATGTCCAGCATTGAGACCAGTCAAAGTACATTCATTATCTACTTTAGGCTGTTTAAATTCAGTTTTTTAGTCTAAAGGTCGTACTTCTGTTCAGTTTCATGTAAGTATAGGATGAAATCTGACAAAATTCATCCAAATTTGAGTCTAAAGGTCGTAACTCTGGTCAGTTTCATATAAGTAATGGATGAAATCCGACAAATTTAAGTCAATTTTAGTCTAAAGGTCGTACTTCTGTTCAGTTTCCACATTCATAACCTACTTTAGACTGTTTAAAGTCAGTTGAAACCCAGATTTCTAGCATTGAGACCAGTCAATTATACATTCATTACCTACTTTCCACTGTTTAAAGTCAAATTATACCTCGATTTCTAGCATTAAGACCAGTCAAAGCACATTCATAACCTATTATAGACTGTTTTAAATAAGATAATACTCAGATTTCCAGCAGTGAGACCAGTCAAAGTATTTTCATAACCTACTTTTAACTGTTTAAAGTCAGTTTAAACCCAGAATTCTAGTATTGAGACCAGTCAAAGTACATTCATAACCTACCTTTGACTGTTTAAAACAGGTTTACACTCAGATTTTAAGCATTGAGACCAGTCAAAGTACATTCACTCCCTAATTTAGACTTTTTTAAATAGATTAATACTCAGATTTCCACCATTGAGACCAGTCAAAGTACATTCAAAACCTACTTTTGACTGTTTAAAATAGGTTCATACTCAGATTTTAAGCATTGAGACCAGTTAAAGAATATTCATAACCTACTTTACACTGTTTAAAGTCATATTATACCCAGATTTCTAGCATTAAGACCAGTCAAAGTACATTCATAACCTACTTTAGACTGTTATAAGTCAGTTTTTTGGGTCTAAAGGTCGTAACTCTGGTCAGTTTCATGTAAGTATTGGATAAAATCTGACAAATTTCAGTTTAATATGGGGCTAAAGATCGTAAAAGTCCAGTCAAAGTACATTTATTACCTACTTTAGACTGTTTAAAGTCAGTGTAAACCCAGATGTCCAGCATTGAGACCAGTCAAAGTACATTCATAACCTACTTTCCACTGTTTAAAGTCAGTTTAAACCCAGATTCCCAAAATTGAGACCAGTCAAAGTACATTCATTATCTACTTTAGGCTGTTTAAATTCACAATTTTAGTCTAAAGGTCGTACTTCTGTTCAGTTTCTACATTCATATCCTACTTTAGACTGTTTTAAGTAGGTTTAAACTCAGATTTCCAGCATTGAGACCAGTCAAAGTATATTCATTACCTACTTTAGGCTGTTTAAATTCAGTTAAAATCAGATTTCCAGCATGAAGACAAGTCAAAGTACATTCATAACCTACTTTAGATTGTTTAAAGTCAGTTGAAACCCAGATTTCTAGCATTGAGACCAGTCAATTATACATTCATTACCTACTTTCCACTGTTTAAAGTCAAATTATACCTCGATTTCTAGCACTAAGTCCAGTCAAAGTACATTCAAAACCTACTTTAGACTGTACAAAGTCAGTTTAAACCCAGATTTCCAGCATTGAGACCAGTCAAAGTACAATCATAATCTATTTGAGACTGTTTTAAAATAGGTTAATACTCAGATTTCCAGCAGTGAGACCATTAAAAGTACATTCATAACCTACTTTAGATTGTTTTAAGTCAGTTTAAACTCAGATTTCCAGCACTGAGACCAGTCAAAGTACATTCATAACCTACTTTCCACTGTTTAAAGTCAGTGTAAACCCAGATGTCCAGCATGAAGACCAGTCAAAGTACATTCATAACCTAATTTAGACTGTTTTAAATAGGTTTATACTCAAATTTCTAGCATTGAGACCAGTCAAAGTACATTCAAAACCTACCTTAGGCTGCTTAAATTCAGTTTCTACCAGATTTCCAGCATAAAGACCAGTCAAACTACACTCACTACCTAATTTAGACTGTTTAAAACAGGTTTACACTCAGATTTTAAGCATTGAGACCAGTCAAAGTACAAGTTGAGGGATTAAATCTGAAAAAATTTATCCAATTATGAGTCTAAAGGTGGTAACTCTGGTCAGTTTCATGTAAGTTTTGGATGAAAACTGACAAATTTTATCCAAGTATGAGTCTACAATTCGTAACTCTGGTCAATTTCTTGTAAGTATTGGATGAAATGTGACAAATTTCAGTTTAATATGGAGCTAAAGATCGTAATAGTCCAGTCAAAGTACATTCAAAACCTACTTTAGACTGTACAAGGTCAGTTTAAACCCAGATTTCTAGCATTAAGACCAGTCAAAGCACATTCATAACCTATTATAGACTGTTTTAAATAAGTTAATACTCAGATTTCCAGCAGTGAGACCAGTCAAAGTATTTTCATAACCTACTTTTAACTGTTTAAAGTCAGTTTAAACCCAGAATTCTAGTATTGAGACCAGTCAAAGTACATTCATAACCTACCTTTGGCTGTTTAAAACAGGTTTACACTCAGATTTTAAGCATTGAGACCAGTCAAAGTACATTCACTCCCTAATTTAGACTTTTTTAAATAGGTTAATACTCAGATTTCCACCATTGAGACCAGTCAAAGTACATTCAAAACCTACTTTTGACTGTCTAAAATAGGTTCATACTCAGATTTTAAGCATTGAGACCAGTTAAAGAACATTCATAACCTACTTTACACTGTTTAAAGTCATATTATACCCAGATTTCTAGCATTCAGACCAGTCAAAGTACATTCATAACCTACTTTAGACTGTTTTAAGTCAGTTTAAACCCAGATTTCCAGCATTGAGACCAGTCAAAGTACATTCAAAATCTACTTTTTACTGTTTAAAATAGGTTTATACTCCGATTTCTAGCATTAAGACCAGTCAAAGTACATTCATAATCTACTTTAGGCTGTTTAAATTCAGTTAAAATCAGATTTCCAGCATTGAGACCAGTCAAAGTACATTCATAACCTACCTTAGGCTGCTTGAATTCAGTTTCTACCAGATTTCCAGCATAAAGACCAGTCAAACTACACTCACTACCTAATTTAGACTTTTTTAAATAGGTTTATACTCAAATTTCTAGCATTGAGACCAGTCAAAGTACATTCATAACCTATTTTAGACTGTTTAAAGTAAAATTTAACACAGATTTCTAGCACTAAGACCAGTCAAAGTACATTCAAAACCTACTTTTTACTGTTTAAAATAGGTTTATACTCCGATTTAAAGCATTAAGACCAGTCAAAGTACATTCATAATCTACTTTACACTGTTAAAAGTCAAATTATACCCCGATTTCTAGCATTAAGTCCAGGCAAAGTACATTTATTACCTACTTTAGACTGTTTAAAGTCAGTTGAAACCCAGATTTCCAGCATTGAGACCAGTCAAAGTACATTCATATCCTATTTTAGACTGTTTAAAGTTAGTTTAAACCCAGATTCCCAGCATTGAGACCAGTCAATGTACATTCATTACCTACTTTAGGCTGTTTAAATTCAGTTAAAATCAGATTTCCAGCATTGAGACCAGTCAAACATGTAAGTAATGGATGAAATCCAACAAATTTAAGTCAACTTTAGTCTAAAGGTAGTACTTCTGTTCAGTTTCATCATTCATTACCTACTTTCCACTGTTAAAAGTCAGTGTAAACCCAGATTTTTAGCATTGAGAACAGTCAAAGTACATTCATAACCTACTTTAGACTGTTTAAAGTTAGTTAAAAAACAGATTTTTCGGAATTAAGACCAGTCAGAGTACATTCAAAACCTATTATTGACTGTTTTAAATAAGTTAATACTCAGATTTCCAGCATTAAGACCAGTCAAAGTATTTTCATAACCTACTTTTAACTGTTTAAAGTCAGTTTAAACCCAGAATTCTAGTTTTGAGACCAGTCAAAGTACATTCATAACCTACATTTGACTGTTTAAAACAGGTTTACAATCAGATTTTAAGCATTGAGACCAGTCAAAGTACATTCACTACCTGATATAGACTTTTTTAAATAGGTTAATACTCAGATTTCCACCATTGAGACCAGTCAAAGTACATTCAAAACCTACTTTTGACTGTTTAAAATAGGTTCATACTCAGATTTTAAGCATTGAGACCAGTTAAAGAACATTCATAATCTACTTTACACTGTTTAAAGTCATATTATACCCCGATTTCTAGCATTAAGTCCAGTCAAAGTACATTTATTACCTACTATAGACTGTTTAAAGTCAGTTTAAACCCAGATTTCCAGCATTGAGACCAGTGAAAGTACATTCATAATCTACTTTAGACTGTTTTAAGTAGGTTTAAACTCAGATTTCCAGCATTAAGTCCAGTCAAAGTACATTTATTACCTACTTTAGGCTGTTTAAAGTCAGTTGAAACCCAGATTTCCAGCATTGAGACCAGTGAAAGTACATTCATAATCTATTTTAGACTGTTTAAATTCAGTTAAAATCAGATTTCCAGCATGATGACCAGTCAAAGTACATTCAAAACCTACTTTAGGCTGTTTTAAGTCAGTTTAAACTCAGATTTCCAGCATTGAAACCAGTCAAAGTACATTCATAACCTATTTCCACTGTTTAAAGTCAGTGTAAACCCAGATTTCCAGCATGAAGACAAGTCAAAGTACATTCATAACCTACTTCAGACTGTTTAAAGTCAAATTTTACCCCGATTTCTAGCATTAAGACCAGTCAAAGTACATTCATAACCTACATAAGACTTTTTAAAGTCAAATTATACCCCGATTTCTAGCATTAAGTCCAGACTAAGTACATTTATTAATTACTTTAGACTATACAAAGTCAGTTGAAACCCAGATTTCCAGCATTGAGACCAGTCAAAGTACATTCATAATCTATTTTAGACTGTTTTAAAATAGGTTAATACTCAGATTTCCAGCATTGACACCAGTCAAAGAACATTCATATCCTATTTGACACTGTTTAAGGTAAAATTAAACCCAGATTTCTAGCATTAAGACCAGTCAAAGTACATTCAAAACCTACCTTAGGCTGCTTAAATTCAGTTTCTACCAGATTTCCAGCATAAAGACCAGTCAAAGTACATTCACTACCTAATTTAGACTTTTTTAAATAGGTTTATACTCAAATTTCTAGCATTGAGACCAGTCAAAGTACATTCATAACCTACTTTAGACTGTTTAAAGTCAGTTGAAAGCCAGATTTCTAGCATTGAGACCAGTCAATTATACATTCATTACCTACTTTCCACTGTTTAAAGTCATATTATACCTCGATTTCTAGCATTAAGTCCAGTCAAAGTACATTCAAAACCTACTTTAGACTGTACAAAGTCTGTTTAAACCCAGATTTCCAGCATTGAGACCAGTCAAAGTACATTCATAATCTATTTGAGACTGTTTTAAAATAGGTTAATACTCAGATTTCCAGCAGTGAGACCATTAAAAGTACAATCATAACCTACTTTAGATTGTTTTAAGTCAGTTTAAACTCAGATTTCCAGCACTGAGACCAGTCAAAGTACATTCATAACCTACTTTTGACTGTTTAAAATAGGTTCATACTCAGATTTTAAGCATTGAGACCAGTTAAAGTACATTCATCACCTACCTTAGGCTGCTTGAATTCAGTTTCTACCAGATTTCCAGCATAAAGACCAGTCAAACTACACTCACTACCTAATTTAGACTTTTTTAAATAGGTTTATACTCAAATTTCTAGCATTGAGACCAGTCAAAGTACATTCATAACCTATTTTAGACTGTTTAAAGTAAAATTTGACACAGATTTCTAGCACTAAGACCAGTCAAAGTACATTCAAAACCTACTTTTTACTGTTTAAAATAGGTTTATACTCCGATTTAAAGCATTAAGACCAGTCAAAGTACATTCATAATCTACTTTACACTGTTTAAAGTCAAATTATACCCCGATTTCTAGCATTAAGTCCAGGCAAAGTACATTTATTACCTACTTTAGACTGTTTAAAGTCAGTTGAAACCCAGATTTCCAGCATTGAGACCAGTCAAAGTACATTCATATCCTATTTTAGACTGTTTAAAGTCAGTTTAAACCCAGATTTCCAGCATTGAGACCAGTGAAAGTACATTCATAATCTACTTTAGACTGTTTTAAGTAGGTTTAAACTCAGATTTCCAGCATTAAGTCCAGTCAAAGTACATTTATTACCTACTTTAGGCTGTTTAAAGTCAGTTGAAACCCAGATTTCCAGCATTGAGACCAGTGAAAGAACATTCATATCCTATTTTAGACTGTTTAAATTCAGTTAAAATCAGATTTCCAGCATGATGACCAGTCAAAGTACATTCAAAACCTACTTTAGGCTGTTTTAAGTCAGTTTAAACTCAGATTTCCAGCATTGAAACCAGTCAAAGTACATTCATAACCTATTTCCACTGTTTAAAGTCAGTGTAAACCCAGATTTCCAGCATGAAGACAAGTCAAAGTACATTCATAACCTACTTTAGACTGTTTAAAGTCAAATTCTACCCCGATTTCTAGCATTAAGACCAGTCAAAGTGCATTCATAACCTACATAAGACTTTTTAAAGTCAAATTATACCCCGATTTCTAGCATTAAGTCCAGACTAAGTACATTTATTAACTACTTTAGACTATACAAAGTCAGTTGAAACCCAGATTTCCAGCATTGAGACCAGTCAAAGTACATTCATAATCTATTTTAGACTGTTTTAAAATAGGTTAATACTCAGATTTCCAGCATTGACACCAGTCAAAGAACATTCATATCCTATTTGACACTGTTTAAAGTCAGTTTAAACCCAGATATCCAGCATTGAGACCAGTCAAAGTACATTCATAACCTACTTTGGACTGTTTAAGGTAAAATTAAACCCAGATTTCTAGCATTAAGACCAGTCAAAGTACATTCACTACCTAATTTAGACTTTTTAAAATAGGTTTATACTCATTAAAGATCGTAACTCTGGTCAGTTTCATGTAAGTATTGGATGGAAACCGACGAATTTAAGTCAAAGATGGTCTAAAGGTCGTATTTCTGGTCAGTTTCATGTAAGTATTGGATAAAATCTGACAAATTTCATTTTAATTTGTGTCTAAAGATCGTGATTCTGGTCAGTTTCATGTAAGTTTACCTACTTGACACTGTTTAAAATAGGTTTATACTCCGATTTAAAGCATTAAGACCAGTCAAAGTACATTCATAATCTACTTTACACTGTTTAAAGTCAAATTATACCCCGATTTCTAGCATTAAGTCAGTCAAAGTACATTTATTACCTACTTTAGACTTTTTAAAGTTAGTTGAAACCCAGATTTCCAGCATTGAGACCAGTCAAAGTACATTCATTTCCTATTTTAGACTGTTTAAATAGGTTTATACTCAGATTTCCAGCATTGAGACCAGTCAAAGTACATTCATAACCTACTTTAGACTGTTTTAAGTCAGTTTAAACCCAGATTTCCAGCATTGAGACCAGTCAAAGTACCTTCATAACCTATTTTAGACTGTTTAAAGTCAAATTATACCCCGATTTCTAGCATTAAGTCCAGTCAAAGTACATTTATTACCTACTTAAGACTGTTTAAAGTCAGTGTAAACCCAGATGTCCAGCATTGAGACCAGTCAAAGTACATTCATAACCTACTTTCCACTGTTTAAAGTCAGTTTAAACCCAGATTCCCAAAATTGAGACCAGTCAAAGTACATTCATTATCTACTTTAGGCTGTTTAAATGCAGTTAAAATCAGATTTCCAGCATGAAGACAAGTCAAAGTACATTCATATCCTACTTTAGACTGTTTTAAGTAGGTTTAAACTCAGATTTCCAGCATTGAGACCAGTCAAAGTATATTCATTACCTACTTTAGGCTGTTTAAATTCAGTTAAAATCAGATTTCCAGCATGAAGACAAGTCAAAGTACATTCATAACCTACTTTCCACTGTTTAAAGTCAGTTGAAACCCAGATTTCCAGCATTGAGACCAGTCAATTATACATTCATTACCTACTAAGGTGACAAATTTCAGTATAATATGGAGCTAAAGATCGTAATTCAGGTCAGTTTCATGTAAGTTTTGGATGAAATCTGACATGTTTCAGTCAAATTTGGGTCTAAAGGTCGTAACTCTGGTCAGTTTCATGTAAGTATTAGATAAACTCTGACAAAATTTATAGGTTAATACTCAGATTTCCAGCAGTGAGACCATTAGAAGTACATTCATAACCTACTTTAGATTGTTTTAAGTCAGTTTAAACTCAGATTTCCAGCACTGAGACCAGTCAAAGTACATTCATAACCTACTTTCCACTGTTTAAAGTCAGTGTAAACCCAGATGTCCAGCATGAAGACCAGTCAAAGTAGATTCATAACCTAATTTAGACTTTTTTAAATAGGTTTATACTCAAATTTCTAGCATTGAGACCAGTCAAAGTACATTCATAACCTACCTTAGGCTGCTTGAATTCAGTTTCTACCAGATTTCCAGCATAAAGACCAGTCAAACTACACTCACTACCTAATTTAGACTTTTTTAAATAGGTTTATACTCGAATTTCTAGCATTGAGACCAGTCAAAGTACATTCATCACCTATTTTAGACTGTTTAAAGTAAAATTTAACACAGATTTCTAGCACTAAGACCAGTCAAAGTACATTCAAAACCTACTTTTTACTGTTTAAAATAGGTTTATGCTCCGATTTAAAGTTAATTCTGGTCAGTTTCATGTAAGTATTAGATGAAATGTGACAAATTTCAGTTTAATATGGGGCTAAAGATCGTAATTCAGGTCCGTTTCATGTAAATAATGGATGAAATCTGACAAATTTCAGTCAACTTTGGGTCTAAAGGTCGTAACTCTGGTCAGTTTCATGTAAGTATAGGATAAAATCTGACAAATTTCAATCTTTAAACCCAGATTCCCAGCATTGAGACCAGTCAATGTACATTCATTACCTACTTTAGGCTGTTTAAATTCAATTAAAATCAGATTTCCAGCATTGAGACCAGTGTTTCATGTAAGTAATGGATGAAATCCAACAAATTTAAGTCAACTTTAGTCTAAAGGTAGTACTTCTGTTCAGTTTCATGTAAGTAATGGATGAAAGGTGACAATTTTCAGTCACATTTGGGTCTAAAAATCGTAACTCTTGTCAGTTTCATGTAAGTATTGGATGAAATCTGAAAAATTTCAATCAATTTTTTGTCTAATTTCGGAATTAAGACCAGTCAGAGTACATTCAAAACCTATTATTGACTGTTTTAAATAAGTTAATACTCAGATTTCCAGCATTAAGACCAGTCAAAGTATTTTCATAACCTACTTTAGGCTGTTTTAAGTCAGTTTAAACTCAGATTTCCAGCATTGAGACCAGTCAAAGTACATTCATAACCTATTTCCACTGTTTAAAGTCAGTGTAAACCCAGATTTCCAGCATGAAGACAAGTCAAAGTACATTCATAACCTACTTTAGACTGTTTAAAGTCAAATTTTACCCCGATTTCTAGCATTAAGACCAGTCAAAGTACATTCATAACCTACATAAGACTTTTTAAAGTCAAATTATACCCCGATTTCTAGCATTAAGTCCAGACTAAGTACATTTATTACCTACTTTAGACTATACAAAGTCAGTTTAAACCCAGATTTCCAGCATTGAGACCAGTCAAAGTACATTCATAANCCAGTCAAAGTACATTCATTACCTATTTTAGACTGTTTAAAATATGTTTATTCTCAGATTTCCAGCACAAAGACCAGTCAAAGTACATTCATAACATACTTCAGACTGTTTAAAGTCAGTCTTAACCCAGATTTCAAGCTTTGAGACCAGTCAAAGTACATTCATTACCTACTTTAGGCTGTTTAAATTCAGTTAAAATCAGATTTCCAGCATGAAGACAAGTCAAAGTACATTCATAACCTACTTTAGACTGTTTAAAGTCAAATTTTACCCCGATTTCTAGCATTAAGACCAGTCAAAGTACATTCATAACCTACATAAGACTTTTTAAAGTCAAATTATACCCCGATTTCTAGCATTAAGTCCAGACTAAGTACATTTATTACCTACTTTAGACTATACAAAGTCAGTTTAAACCCAGATTTCCAGCATTGAGACCAGTCAAAGTACATTCATAATCTATTTTAGACTGTTTTAAAATAGGTTAATACTCAGATTTCCAGCATTGACACCAGTCAAAGAACATTCATATCCTATTTGACACTGTTTAAAGTCAGTTTAAACCCAGATATCCAGCATTGAGACCAGTCAAAGTACATTCATAACCTACTTTGGACTGTTTAAGGTCAAATTAAACCCAGATTTCCAGCATTAAGACCAGTCAAAGTACATTCAGAACCTACCTTAGGCTGCTTAAATTCAGTTTCTACCAGATTTCCAGCATAAAGACCAGTCAAAGTACATTCACTACCTAATTTAGACTTTTTTAAATAGGTTTATACTCATTAAAGATCGTAACTCTGGTCAGTTTCATGTAAGTATTGGATGGAAACCGACGAATTTAAGTCAAAGATGGTCTAAAGGTCGTATTTCTGGTCAGTTTCATGTAAGTATTGGATAAAATCTGACAAATTTCATTTTAATTTGTGTCTAAAGATCGTGATTCTGGTCAGTTTCATGTAAGTTTACCTACTTGACACTGTTGAAAATAGGTTTATACTCCGATTTAAAGCATTAAGACCAGTCAAAGTACATTCATAATCTACTTTACACTGTTTAAAGTCTAATTATACCCCGATTTCTAGCATTAAGTCAGTCAAAGTACATTAATTACCTACTTTAGACTTTTTAAAGTTAGTTGAAACCCAGATTTCCAGCATTGAGACCAGTCAAAGTACATTCATATCCTATTTTAGAATGTTTAAATAGGTTTATGCTCAGATTTCCAGCATTGAGACCAGTCAAAGTACATTCATTATCTACTTTAGATTGTTTAAATTCAGTTAAAATCAGATTTCCAGCATGAAGACCAGTCAAAGTACATTCATTACCTACTTTAGGCTGTTTAAATTCAGTTTCTACCAGATTTCCAGCATTGAGACCAGTCAAAGTACATTCATAACCTACTTTACACTGTGTAAAATAGGTTAAAACCCAGATTTCCAGAATGGAGACCAGTCAAAGTACATTCAGAACCTACCTTTGGCTGCTTAAATTCAGTTTCTACCAGATTTCCAGCATAAAGACCAGTCAAAGTACATTCATAACCTATTTTAGACTGTTTAAAGTAAAATTAAACACAGATTTCTAGCACTAAGACCAGTCAAAGTACATTCAAAACCTACTTTTTACTGTTTAAAATAGGTTTATACTCCGATTTAAAGCATTAAGACCAGTCAAAGTACATTCATAATCTACTTTACACTGTTAAAAGTCTAATTATTCCCCGATTTCTAGCATTAAGTCAGTCAAAGTTCATTTATTACCTACTTTAGACTTTTTAAAGTCAGTTGAAACCCAGATTTCCAGCATTGAGACCAGTCAAAGTACATTCATATCCTATTTTAGACTGTTT
>RPOG01004463.1:0-16506 GCA_008086565.1 Thalassoma bifasciatum | reverse complement strand
AGACCAGTCAAAGTACATTCATAATCTACTTTACACTGTTTAAAGTCAAATTATACCCCGATTTCTAGCATTAAGTCCAGTCAAAGTACATTCAATACCTACTTTAGACTGTTTAAAGTCAGTTGAAACCCAGATTTCCAGCTTTCAGACCAGTCAAAGTACATTCATTACCTATTTTAGACTGTTTAAAATATGTTTATTCTCAGATTTCCAGCACAAAGACCAGTCAAAGTACATTCATAACATACTTCAGACTGTTTAAAGTCAGTCTTAACCCAGATTTCAAGCTTTGAGACCAGTCAAAGTACATTCATTACCTACTTTAGGCTGTTTAAATTCAGTTTCTACCAGATTTCCAGCATTGAGACCAGTCAAAGTACATTCATAACCTACTTTACACTGTGTAAAATAGGTTAAAACCCAGATTTCCAGAATGGAGACCAGTCAAAGTACATTCATAACCTACCTTTGGCTGCTTAAATTCAGTTTCTACCAGATTTCCAGCATAAAGACCAGTCAAAGTACATTCATAACCTATTTTAGACTGTTTAAAGTAAAATTAAACACAGATTTCTAGCACTAAGACCAGTCAAAGTTGTAAGTTTTGGATGAAAAATGACAAATTTTATCCAAATATGAGGCTAAATTTCGTAATTCTGGTCAGTTTCATGTAAGTATTAGATGAAATGTGACAATTTTCAGATTAATAAGGGGCTAAAGATCGTAATTCAGTCAGTTTCAAGTAAATAATGGATGAAATCTGAAAAATTTCAGTCAACTTTGGGTCTAAAGGTCGATTGAGACCAGTCAAAGTACATTCATATCCTATTTTAGACTGTTTTAAAATAGGTTTATACTCAGATTTCCAGCATTGAGACCAGTCAAAGTACATTCATAACCTACTTTTATGACAAATTTCAGTATAATATGGGTCTAAAGATCGTAATTCTGGTCAGTTTCATGTAAGTATTGGATGAATTCTGACAAAATTCAGTCAAATTTGGGTCTAAAGGTCGTAACTCTGGTCAGTTTCATGTAAGTATTGGATAAAATCTGACAAATTTCAGTTTAATATGGAGCTAAAGATCGTAATTCAGGTCAGTTTCTACATTTATTACCTACTTTAGACTGTTTAAAGTCAGTGTATACCCAGATGTCCAGCATTGAGACCAGTCAAAGTACATTCATAACCTACTTTCCACTGTTTAAAGTCAGTTTAAACCCAAATTCCCAAAATTGAGACCAGTCAAAGTACATTCATTTCCTACTTTAGGCTGTTTAAATTCAGTTAAAATCAGATTTCCAGCATGAAGACAAGTCAAAGTACATTCATATCCTACTTTAGACTGTTTTAAGTAGGTTTAAACTCAGATTTCGAGCATTGAGACCAGTCAAAGTATATTCATTACCTACTTTAGGCTGTTTAAATTCAGTTAAAATCAGATTTCCAGCATGAAGACAAGTCAAAGTACATTCATAACCTACTTTAGACTGTTTAAAGTCAGTTGAAACCCAGATTTTTAGCATTGAGACCAGTCAAATATACATTCATTACCTACTTTCCACTGTTTAAAGTCAAATTATACCTCGATTTCTAGCATTAAGTCCAGTCAAAGTACATTTATTACCTACTTTAGACTGTACAAAGTCAGTTTAAACCCAGATTTCCAGCATTGAGACCAGTCAAAGTACATTCATAATCTATTTTAGACTGTTTTAAAATAGGTTTGTACTCAGGTTTCCAGCACTGAGACCAGTCAAAGTACATTCATAACCTACTTTCCACTGTTTAAAGTCAGTGTAAACCCAGATGTCAGGCATGAAGACCAGTCAAAGTACATTCATAACCTAATTTAGACTTTTTTAAATAGGTTTATACTCAGATCTTAGCATTAAGACCAGTCAAAGTACATTCATTACCTACTTTAGGCTGTTAAAGTCAGTATCAACCCTGATTTCCAGCATTGAGACCAGTCAAAGTACATTCATAATCTACTTTACACTGTTTAAAGTCAAATTATACCCCGATTTCTAGCATTAAGTCCAGTCAAAGTACATTCAATACCTACTTTAGACTGTTTAAAGTCAGTTGAAACCCAGATTTCCAGCTTTCAGACCAGTCAAAGTACATTCATTACCTATTTTAGACTGTTTAAAATAGGTTTATTCTCAGATTTCCAGCACAAAGACCAGTCAAAGTACATTCATAACATACTTCAGACTGTTTAAAGTCAGTCTTAACCCAGATTTCAAGCTTTGAGACCAGTCAAAGTACATTCATTACCTACTTTAGGCTGTTTAAATTCAGTTAAAATCAGATTTCCAGCATGAAGACAAGTCAAAGTACATTCATAACCTAATTTAGACTTTTTTAAATAGGTTTATACTCAAATTTCTAGCATTGAGACCAGTCAAAGTACATTCATAACCTACCTTAGGCTGCTTAAATTCAGTTTCTACCAGATTTCCAGCATAAAGACCAGTCAAAGTACACTCACTACCTAATTTAGACTTTTTTAAATAGGTTTTTACCAGATTCCCAGCATAAAGACCAGTCAAAGTACATTCATATCCTACTTTCCACTGTTTAAAGTCAGTCTAAACCCAGATTTTTAGCATTAAGACCAGTCAAAGTACATTCAAAACCTACTTTTTACTGTTTAAAATAGGTTTATACTCCGATTTCAAGCATTAAGTCCAGTCAAAGTTCATTCATTATCTACTTTACACTGTTTAAAGTCAAATTAAACCCCGATTTCTAGCATTAAGTCCAGTCAAAGTACATTTATTACCTACTTTAGACTGTTTAAAGTCAGTTGTAACCCAGATTTCCAGCATTGAGACCAGTCAAAGTACATTCATAACCTACTTTCCACTGTTTAAAGTTAGTTTAAACCCAGATTCCCAGCATTCAGACCAGTCAATGTACATTCATTACCTACTTCAGGCTGTTTAAATTCAGTTAAAATCAGATTTCCAGCATAAAGACCAGTCAAAGTACATTCATTACCTACTTTAGGTTGTTTAAATTCAGTTGCAATCAGATTTCCAGCATGAAGACAAGTCAAAGTACATTCATTACCTACTTTCCACTGTTAAAAGTCAGTGTAAACCCAGATTTTTAGCATTGAGAACAGTCAAAGTACATTCATAACCTACTTTAGACTGTTTAAAGTCAGTTAAAAAACAGATTTCTAGTTTTGAGACCAGTCAAAGTACATTCATAACCTACCTTTGACTGTTTAATACAGGTTTACACTCAGATTTTAAGCATTGAGACCAGTTAAAGTACATTCAAAACCTATTATAGACTGTTTTAAATAAGTTAATACTCAGATTTCCAGCATTAAGACCAGTCAAAGTATTTTCATAACCTACTTTTAAGTGTTTAAAGTCAGTTTAAACCCAGAATTCTAGTTTTGAGACCAGTCAAAGTACATTCATATCCTACCTTTGACTGTTTAATACAGGTTTACACTCAGATTTTAAGCATTGAGACCAGTCAAAGTACATTCATAACCTACTTTACACTGTTTAAAGTCATATTATACCCAGATTTCTAGCATAAAGACCAGTCAATGTACATTCATATCCTACTTTCCACTGTTTAAAGTCAGTCTAAACCCAGATTTTTAGCATTAAGACCAGTCAAAGTACATTCAAAACCTACTTTTTACTGTTTAAAATAGGTTTATACTCCGATTTCAAGCATTAAGTCCAGTCAAAGTTCATTCATTATCTTCTTTACACTGTTTAAAGTCAAATTAAACCCCGATTTCTAGCATTAAGTCCAGTCAAAGTACATTTATTACCTACTTTAGACTGTTTAAAGTCAGTTGTAACCCAGATTTCCAGCATTGAGACCAGTCAAAGTACATTCATAACCTACTTTCCACTGTTTAAAGTTAGTTTAAACCCAGATTCCCAGCATTCAGACCAGTCAATGTACATTCATTACCTACTTCAGGCTGTTTAAATTCAGTTAAAATCAGATTTCCAGCATGAAGACCAGTCAAAGTACATTCATTACCTACTTTAGGTTGTTTAAATTCAGTTGAAATCAGATTTCCAGCATGAAGACAAGTCAAAGTACATTCATTACCTACTTTCCACTGTTAAAAGTCAGTGTAAACCCAGATTTTTAGCATTGAGAACAGTCAAAGTACATTCATAACCTACTTTAGACTGTTTAAAGTCAGTTAAAAAACAGATTTCTCGTTTTGAGACCAGTCAAAGTACATTCATAACCTACCTTTGACTGTTTAATACAGGTTTACACTCAGATTTTAAGCATTGAGACCAGTTAAAGTACATTCAAAACCTATTATAGACTGTTTTAAATAAGTTAATACTCAGATTTCCAGCATTAAGACCAGTCAAAGTATTTTCATAACCTACTTTTAAGTGTTTAAAGTCAGTTTAAACCCAGAATTCTAGTTTTGAGACCAGTCAAAGTACATTCATATCCTACCTTTGACTGTTTAATACAGGTTTACACTCAGATTTTAAGCATTGAGACCAGTCAAAGTACATTCATAACCTACTTTACACTGTTTAAAGTCATATTATACCCAGATTTCTAGCATAAAGACCAGTCAATGTACATTCATAACCTACTTAAGACTGTTTTAAGTCAGTTTAAACCCAGATTTCCAGCATTGAGACCAGTCAAAGTACATTCATAACCTATTTTAGACTGTTTTAAAATAGGTTTATACTCAGATTTCTAGAATTGAGAACTGTCACAGTACATTCATATGCTATTTTGACTGTTTTTAGTCAGTTTAAACTCAGATTTCCAGCATTGAGACCAGTCAAAATACATTCATAACCTACTTTAGACTGTTTAAAGTCATTTGAAACCCAGATTTCTAGCAATGAGACCAGTCAAAGTACATTCATTACCACCTTTAGGCTGTTTAAATTCAGTTAAAATCAGATTTCCAGCATGAAGACAAGTCAAAGTACATTCATAACCTACTTCAGACTGTTTAAAGTCAGTTTAAACCCAGATTTCTAGCATTAAGACCAGTCAAAGTACATTCATTACCTCCATTAGACTATTAAAAGTCAGTGTAAACCCAGATTTTTAGCATTGAGACCAGTCAAAGTACATTCATAACCTACTTTAGACTCTTTAAAGCAAAATTACACCCAGATTTCTAGCATTAAGACCAGTCAAAGGACATATAAAACCGACTTTTGACTGTTGTAAATAGGTTTATACTCAGATTTCCAGCATTAAGACCAGTTAAAGTACATTCATAACCTTCTTTAGACTGTTTAAAATCATAATCTACCCAGATTTCTAGCATTAAGACCAGTCAAAGTACATTCGTATCCTACTTTCCACTGTTTTAAGTCAGTTTAAACCCAGATTTCCAGCATTGAGACCAGTAAAGTACATTCATTACCTAATTTAGACTGTTTTAAGTCAGTTTAAACTCAGATTTCCAGCATTGAGACCAGTCAAAGTACATTCTTAACCTACTTTAGACTGTATAAAGTAAAATTAAACACAGATTTCTAGCATTAAGACCAGTCAAAGTACATTCATAACCTATTTTAGTCTGTTTAAAGTCAGTTTAAAACCCAGATTTCTAGCAATGAGACCACTCAAAGAATATTCATATCCTACTTTCCACTGTTTAAAGTCAGTGTTCACCCAGATTTCTAGCATAAAGACCACTCAAAATACATTCATAACCTACATTCCACTGTTTAAAGTCATTTGAAACCCAGATTTCTAGCAATGAGACCACTCAAAATACATTCATAACCTACTTTAGACTGTTTCAAGTCATTTGAAACTCAGATTTCCAGCATTGAGATCAGTCAAAGTACATTCAAAACTTACTTTCCACTGTTTAAAGTCAGTTAAAACCCAGATTCCCAGCATTGAGACCAGTCAAAGTACATTCAATACCTGCTTTAGGCTGTTTAAATTCAGTTAAAATCAGATTTCCAGCATGAAGACAAGTCAAAGTACATTCATAACCTTCTTTAGACTGTTTTAAGTAGGTTGATACTCAGATTTCCAGCATTGAGACCAGTCAAAGTACATTCATAACCTACTTTAGGCTGTTTTAATTCAGTTATAATCAGATTTCCAGCATGAAGACAAGTCAAAGTACATTCATAACCTATTTTAGACTGTTTAAAGTTAGTTTAACCCAGATAACTAGCATTAAGACCAGTCAAAGTACATTCATAACCTACATTAGACTATTAAAAGTCAGTGTAAACCCAGATTTTTAGCATTGAGACCAGTCAAAGTACATTCATAACCTACTTTTGACTGTTTAAAGAAAAATGACACCCAGATTTCTAGCATTAAGACCAGTCAAAGTACATTCATTCGCTACTTTAGGCTGTATAAATTCAGTTAAAATCAGATTTCCAGCATGAAGACCAGTCAAAGTACATTCATAACCTACTTTAGACTGTTTTAAGTTAGTTTAAACTCAGATTTCCATCATTGAGACCAGTCAAAGTACATTCATTTCCTACTTTCCACTGTTTTAAGTCAGTCTAAACCCAGATTTTTAGCATTAAGACCAGTCAAAGTACATTCATTACCTTCTTTATACTGTTTAAATTCACTTTTTACCAGATTTCCAGCATTAAGACCAGTCAAAGTACATTCATGGCCTCATTTAGACTTTTTTACATAGGTTTATACTCAGATTTCTAGCATTGAGACCAGTCAAAGTACATTCCTAACCTATTTTAGGCTGCTTAAATTCAGTTTTTACCAGATTCCCAGCATAAAGACCAGTCAAAGTACATTCATATCCTACTTTCCACTGTTTAAAGTCAGTCTAAACCCAGATTTTTAGCATTAAGACCAGTCAAAGTACATTCATTACCTAATTTAGACTGTTTAAAATAGCTTTACACTCAGATGTTAAGCATTGAGACCAAACAAAGTACATTCATAACCTACTTTTGACTGTTTAGAGTCAGTTGAAACACAGATTTCTAGCATTGAGTCCAGTCAAAGTACATTCATATCCCACATTCGACTGTTCAAAGTCAGTCTAAACCCAGATTTCTAGCACTAAGACCAGTTAAAGTACATTCATAACCTACTTCAGACGGTTTAAAGTTAGTCTAAAAGCAGATTTAAAGCATTGAGACCAGTCAAAGTACATTCATTACCTATTTTAGGCTGTTTGAATTCAGTTGAAAATCAGATTTCCAGCATGAAGACCAGTCAAAGTACATTCATAACCTACTTAAGGCTTTATAAATTCAGTTTTCACCAGATTTTGAGCATAAAGACCTGTCAAACTACATCAGTACCTAATTTATACTTTTTTTAATAAGTAAATGGTCAGAATTCAAGCATTGAGACCAGTCAAAGTACATTCATAACCTACTTTTCACTGTTTAAAGTCAGTTGAAACCCAGATTTCCAGCATTGAGACCAGTGAAGGACATTCATAACCTACTTTAGACTGTTTAAAGTCAGTTGAAACCCAGATTTCCAACATTGAGACCAGTAAAGTACATTCATGACCTATTTTACACTGTTTTAAAATAGGTTTAAACTCAGATTTCCAGCATTGAGACCAGTCAAAGTACATTCATAACCTACATTAGACTGTTTTAAGTCAGTTTAAACTCAGATTTCCAGCATTGAGACCAGTCAAAGTACATTCATATCCTACTTTCCACTGTTTAAAGTCAGTTCAACCAAGATTTCTAGCAATGAGAACAATCGAAGTACATTCATATCCTACATAAGACTGTTTAAATTCAGTTTTTTCCAGATTTCCAGCATAAAGACCACTCAAAAAACATTCATAACCTACTTTAGACTGTTTAAAGTCATTTGAAACCCAAATTTCTAGCATTAAGACCAGTCAAAATACATTCATACCCTACTTTAGAGTCAAAGTATTTTCATAGCCTACTTTTAACTGTTTAAAGTCAATTGAAACATAGGATTTCTAGTACTGAGACCAGTCAAAGTACATTCATTACCTAATTTAGACTGTTCAAAATAGGTTTACACTCAGATTTTTAGCATTAAGACCATTCAAAGTACATTCATTACCTACTTTAGGCTTTATAAATTCACGTTTTACCAGATTTCCAGCATAAAGACCAGTCAAAGTACATTCATTACCTAATTTATACTTTTTTAAATAGGTTAATACTCAGATTTCCAGCATTGAGACCAGTCAAAGTACGTTCATAACCTACATTAGACTGTTTAAATTCAGTTTTTTCCAGATTTCCAGCATAAAGACCACTCAAAAAACATTCATAACCTACTTTAGACTGTTTAAAGTCATTTGAAACCCAAATTTCTAGCATTAAGACCAGTCAAAGTACATTCATAACCTATATTAGACTGTTAAAAGTCAGTTTAAACTCAGATTTTTAAGATTAAGACCAGTCAAAGTACATTAAAAACCTACTTTTGACTGTTAAAAATAGGTTTAAACTCAGATTTTAAGCATTGAGACCAGTCAAAGTACATTCATTACCTACTTTAGGCTGTTTAATTCAGGTAAAATCAGATTCCCAGCATGAAGACCAGTCAAAGTACATTCATAACCTACTTAAGACTGTTTAAAGTCATTTGAAACCCAGATTTCTAGCAATTAGACCAGTCAAAGTACATTCATAGCCTACTTTTGACTGTTTAAAGTCAGTTTAAAATCAGATTTCTATAATTAAGACCAGTCAATGTACATTCATAACCTACTTTTAACTGTTTAAAGTCAGTGTAAACCCAGATTTCCAGCATTGAGACCAGTCAAAATACATTCATTACCTACTTTAGACTGTTTTAAGTAAAATTAAACCCAGATTTCTAGCATCAAGACCAGTCAAAGTACATTCAAAACCTACGTTTGACTGTTTAAAATAGGTTTATACCAAGATTTTAAGCATTGAGACCAGTCAAAGTACATTCATATCCGACTTTAGGCTTTTAAATTAAGGTAAAATCAGATTTCCAGCATGAAGACCAGTAAAAGTACATTCATAACCTACTTTAGACTGTTTAAAGAAATAATAAACCCAGATTTCTAGCATTAAGACCAGTCAAAGTACATTCATTACCTTCTTTAGAGTGCTTAAATTCAGTTAAAATCAGATTTCCAGCATGAAGACCAGTCAAAGTACATTCATAACCTACTTTAGGCTGCTTAAATTCAGTTTCTACCAGATTTCCAGCATAAAGACCAGTCAAAGTACATTCATTACCTAATTTAGACTTTTTTAAATAGGTTTATACTCAGATCTTAGCATTAAGACCAGTCAAAGTACATTCATTACCTACTTTAGGCTGTTAAAGTCAGTATCAACCCTGATTTCCAGCATTGAGACCAGTCAAAGTACATTCATAACCTACTTTTGACTGTTAAAAGTCAGTCTAAACCCAGATTTTCAGATATGAGACCAGTCAAAGAACATTCATAACCTATATTAGACTCTCTAAAGTCAGTTGAGACCCAGATTTCTATCATTTAGACCAGTCAAAGTACATTCATAAACTACTTTAGACTGTTTAAAATATATTTAAACTCAGATTTATAGCATGAAGACCAGTCGAAGTACATTCATAACCTATTTTTCGACTGTTTAAAATAGGTTGATACTCAGATTTTAGCATTAAGACCAGTCAAAGTACATTCAAAACCTACTTTAGACTGTTTAAAGTCAGTATCAACCCAGATTTCCAGCATTGAGACCAGTCAAAGTACATTCATAACCTAATGTCGACTGTTTGAATTCAGTTTCTACCAGATTTCGAGCAAAAAGACAAGTCAAAGTACATTCATTACCTAATTTAGATGGTTTAAATGGGTTTATACTCAGATTTCCAGCATCGAGACCAGTCAAAGTACATCCATATCCTATTTAAGAGTGTTTAAAATAGGTTTATTCTCAGATTTCCAGCATTGAGACCAGTCAAAGTACATTCATATCCTATTTAAGAGTGTTTAAAATAGGTTTATTCTCAGATTTCCAGGATTGAGACCAGTCAAAGTACATTCATAACCTACTTTAGGCTGCTTAAATTCAGTTTCTACCAGATTTCCAGCATAAAGACCAGTCAAAGTACATTCATTACCTAATTTAGACTTTTTTAAATAGGTTTATACTCAGATCTTAGCATTAAGACCAGTCAAAGTACATTCATTACCTACTTTAGGCTGTTAAAGTCAGTATCAACCCTGATTTCCAGCATTGAGACCAGTCAAAGTACATTCATAATCTACTTTACACTGTTTAAAGTCAAATTATACCCCGATTTCTAGCATTAAGTCCAGTCAAAGTACATTCAATACCTACTTTAGACTGTTTAAAGTCAGTTGAAACCCAGATTTCCAGCTTTCAGACCAGTCAAAGTACATTCATTACCTATTTTAGACTGTTTAAAATATCAAATAAGAGTCTAAAGGTCGTGTTTCTGGTCAGTTTCATGTAAGTATTGTATGAAGTCTGACAAATTTCAGTCAGAATTGGGTCTAAAGTTCGAAACTCTGGTCAGTTTCATGTAAGTAATGGATGAAATCCGACAAATTTAAGTCAATTTTAGTCTAAAGGTCGTACTTCTGTTCAGTTTCATGTAAGTATTGGATGTTTAGGCTGTTAAATTCAGGTAAAATTAGATTTCCAGCATTGAGACCAGTCAAAGTACATTCATTACCTAATTTAGACTTTTCAAAATAGGTTAATACTCAGATTTTAAGCATTGAGACCAGTCAAAGTACATTCATAACCTACTTTGCTGTCATGATCCTGCCTGCCTCCTACTCCCCTGTTGTCTCCCTTGGTTGCCCTGGTGACCCCTGCTGTGTGGGCGGCACCCTCTCCTCCACCAGCACCTGCCTCAACTCATCAACTGATTCCCCACACCTGCACCTCCTCAGCCTGATCAGCGCCTGCATAAAGACTCTGCAGAGTGGAGCAGCAGGCGCCAGAGTATTCCCGCTCCTGAGTGGTATTTCGGCCAATTCTAGACATAGTATTTTCGAGATTGAGATTTTCCTGTATACCGTGTTTCCCTTTTCTAATCCTGCTTCTCCCTTCTTCTTTTTCAGTGCCTCCACGAGCCCCCTGCCACGCTGCCACGCTCTCTTCCCCTGCACCTCAAGAAATAAAATTCACTTAACACTGCCTTCTGTCTCCGGCTGCTTTTGGGTCTCACCTGCTCTCCACTGGTTTTCTACAAACCGTCACAGAATACTCTGGCCCCAAAAATGGACCCAGCAATCCCGGACACAGTTAAGGAAGCCTTATCCCATCAAGGAACCCTTATTGGACGCCACGACAAACTCCTGCACAATATCATGGACTCACTTCAGGAACTCCACATGCAGTTCTCCCACATGGTCTCCCAAACCAAGCAGAACACAAACCCACCTGTGAGTACATCTCCTGTTGCTGCACCTCAACCGCAGCTCTCCTCTCCCCTTAAAGAGCCCTTTGTTCCCCCTCCTGAGCCTTACGCTGGGGATCTAGGCTTATGTGGTCAGTTTATTCTTAATTGTACTTTAGTTTTTGACTTACAGCCTTCCAGTTATCCTTCGGACAGAGCTAAGATAGCTTACATGATTAATTTACTTCGTGGTAAGGCTGCTAAATGGGCCACTGCTCTTTGGAGCTCCTCATCTCCTGTTTTGTCTTCGTTTGAGAGTTTTTCTAGTGAATTAAGAAAAGTTTTTGATCATCCGGTTAAGGGGAAAGAGGCTACCAGACGCCTGTTAGCACTTTCGCAGAGGTCTCAGTCGGCAGCCTCCTACTCTATAGATTTTAGGATTCTGGCTAACGAGTGTGGATGGGATGAGTCAGCCCTGATGGGTATTTTCTTAAAGGGTTTATCTGATCAGCTAAAGGATGAGTTAGCTACCAGGGATGAACACGCCTCTTTAGAAGAGTTAATATCTATGGCTATTAGGATAGCTAATAGGTTGAGGGAAAGAGCCAGGGAGCACTCAGACAGGAACCGTAGATTGGCTCCCCCTACTGGTTTTCCTCCCCTCACTAGCTCCCTACCACCTCAACCTCCCCCTATGGCACCTCCTGCTCCCCCTACTGGTCCTGAGGAGCCCATGCAGTTGGGCCGAACCCGATTGGATCCTCAAGAGCGCCTGAGGCGCATGACGCGCGGTTTGTGCATTTACTGTGGACACTCCGGTCATTTCATTGCCTCCTGCCCCCAGAAGTTAAACGCCGGGGCTCACCGCTGACTGAGAGCACCGCGGTGAGCCATACCTCCTCTCCTCCCTGCTCTCCTCATTGTCGCATGACTGTTCCTGCAACTATCCTGGGCTCTGTTATTTCCACCCCCATTTCTGTTCTCATTGACTCTGGTGCAGACGACAGCTTTATTCACGAAGGCCTAATCAAACAACTTCAAATACCCCTCGAGCCCCTCCAATCACCCAAGAGAGTCACTGCCCTGGATGGTCGTCTCATCTCTCTCGTGACCCATCAGACTGCACCTTTTACACTCATCATATCGGGTAACCACCGTGAAAAAATCCAGCTTTTTGTCATCCCATCTCCTGTGACCCCTGTGGTCCTTGGTTATCCTTGGCTCAAGGTCCATAACCCCACCATAGACTGGAGCCAACTCACGATTACTAAATGGAGCAACTACTGCCATTCCCACTGCCTGCTGTCAGCTGTGCCCGCCTCCCAAGGCTGCTCCTCCTCCCCTGAACCTCTGGATCTATCACAGGTACCACCTCTATACCATGACCTAGCCCCTGCTTTCAGCAAGGACCTGGCACGCACCTTACCCCCCCACCGCCCGTATGATTGTGCCATAGATCTCCTCCCTGGGGCCTCCTTACCCACCAGTAGGCTTTATAACCTGTCCCGTCCTGAGAAAGGAGCCATGGAGGAATACCTGAAAGAGTCCCTGTCTTCCGGTCTCATCTGTCCCTCCTCCTCTCCCCTTGGTGCTGGCTTTTTCTTTGTTAAGAAGAAGGACTCCTCCCTCCGACCTTGTATTGATTTCAGGGGTCTAAATGACATTACAGTGAAGAACAAGTCTCCTCTCCCCCTCATCGATCCCTCCTTCGAGCCACTCTGTGAGGCCCAGGTGTTCACAAAGCTCGACCTCCGAAACGCCTACCACCTCGTCCGGATCAAGGAGGGTGACGAATGGAAGACGGCATTCAACACACCCATGGGCCATTTCAAATACCTGGTTATGCCTTTTGGACTCACCAATGCCCCTGCCGTGTTCCAGACCCTCATGACGGACATTCTCCGGGACATGTTGAACCGCTTCATGTTTGTTTATCTGGATGACATCCTTATTTTCTCCCGTTCTCTGGAGGAACACAAACAGCATGTCCGCCTCATCCTACAACGGCTTCTGGAGAACCGACTTTTCGTTAAGCCAGAAAAGTGTGAGTTTCACGTTCCCTCTGTGCACTTTCTGGGCTATATCATTGCCAAAGGACAGCTTCAGCCAGACCCCTCCAAGATTGAGGCTGTGGTTAACTGGCCCATCCCCACTTCCCGGAAGGAGCTGCAGCGCTTCTTGGGTTTTGCAAACTTTTACCGTCGATTCATCCGAGATTATAGCAAGGTTGCTACCCCCTCACACGTCTCACCTCCACCACCTCACCTTTTCAGTGGACTACCGATGCAGCTGGAGCCTTTTCTCGCCTCAAGGCCCTCTTCACCAATGCCCCTGTCCTGAAGCACCCAGACCCAGCTCTGCAATTCATCGTGGAGGTGGATGCCTCTGACACCGGGGTGGGGGCCATCCTCTCTCAAAGGAACCCTGAGACTCAAAAGATCCATCCCTGTGCCTTTTTCTCCCGTCGCCTGTCCCCGTCTGAGAGAAATTATGATGTCGGTAACAGAGAGCTGTCGGCAGTTGTGTGGGCTCTGCAGGAGTGGAGGCACTGGCTGGAGGGATCCTCGGTCCCCTTCATCATCTGGACTGACCACAAGAACCTCTCCTACCTCCGCTCAGCTAAAAGACTCAATCCTCGACAGGCAAGATGGGCTCTCTTCCTCAGCCGTTTCAATTACACCCTCTCCTACCGCCCTGGATCTAAGAACACTAAACCTGATGCCCTTTCACGTCTCCATTCTCCCTCCTCTGGCTCCGAGGAACCCGACCCCATTATCCCTTCCTCCTGCATTGTTGGAGCAGCCACGTGGGAGATAGAATGGATTGTTAAAGAGGCTCAGAGGAACCAGCCAGACCCCAAGACTGGACCGCCTAATCTCCTGTTCGTCCCAGATTCTGTCCGGTCTGAGGTCCTCCAGTGGGGGCACTCCTCCAAACTAACCTGTCATCCCGGAGCCTCACACACCCTCCAATTCCTGAAACAACAATTCTGGTGGCCTACTATGAACAAGGATACCCGAGAGTTTGTCCTTGCCTGCTCCGTCTGTGCCCGTGGAAAGTCGTCCCATCAACCACCTGCTGGTCTGCTGCGCCCCTTACCAATCCCGAGCCGCCCCTGGTCACACATTGCTGTTGATTTCATCACTGGATTACCCCCCTCTGAAGGTAACACTGTCATTCTCACTATCATTGACCGTTTTTCCAAGGCTGTCCACTATGTGCCCCTTCCCAAACTTCCCTCTGCTCTCGAGACCGCTAACCTTCTTGTGCTCCATGTTTTCAAGCTCCACGGTATTCCCTCTGACATTGTCTCTGACCGAGGTCCCCAGTTCACATCCCAAGTTTGGATCCAGTTCTGTAAGGCGGTGGGCGCAGCAGCTAGCCTCTCCTCTGCGTATCATCCCCAGACCAACGGCCAGACGGAGCGGGCAAATCAAAACCTGGAAACAGCTCTTCGGTGTGTGGTTGCTCATCACCCGGCTTCTTGGAGTTCGTTCCTCCCGTGGATCAAGTACGCCCACAACTCCCTTACCAGTTCGGCTACAGGTATGTCACCATTCATGGCATGTAATGGGTTCCAACCTCCAGTCTTCCCAGATCAGGAGCATACCGGGGCCGTCCCTTCAGTGAGGGAGCACCTGAGACGCATCAGGGAGGTGTGGAGAAACGCCAGGGCAGCTCTGACTCGGTCCTCGGAGAGAAACAAGAGGCTGGCAGATCTCCATCGTTCTCCAGCCTCCGAGTACCGTCGCCCTGTCTACCAGACCGAGAGGAGGGCACTAGAGGGGGAAGTCTGCCTCAGTGCATTCGAGTGTGGAGCTAAGTATCCGGGAAAGGGGTAAGAGTTCTAGTAATTGGGATGTAGACAGTTCGAGTTCGAGGGCCTAAGTGAGTCCTAAGTGGGGTGGAAGGTACACAGGGAGGAATTCGGACAGAGCACCAGTACCCTTAGCCCTCCGGCCGTTCCCCCTCCACCCCCCCGGATCATCGACGATCACCCAGCCTTCACCGTCTCCAAGATCTTGGATGTCAGGCCCCGGGGCAGAGGCTTCCAATACCTGGTGGATTGGGAGGGTTACGGTCCAGAGGAGAGATCCTGGATATCACGTAAGCTCATTTTGGATAACAGCTTATTGAAAGACTTTTATTCTGCCCACCCAGAGAAACCTGGAAGGACGCCAGGAGGCGTCCGTTGAAGAGGGGGTACTATCATGATCCTGCCTGCCTCCTACTCCCCTGTTGTCAGGGAACCAACGGGACCACTGGGGACGACACACCCGCCGCGGGAGAGGAGGTGGTCGTGGACGGAGTTGAGTGATTGACTAAGGGGTGTGGACGTGGAGGAGTCGGACTAGTCGCGGACGTATTTCTGAGACGTCTCACCTCGTCGTCCGCGGTCTCATAAGGGGCTCCTGAGTGGTATTTCGGCCAATTCTAGACATAATATTTTCGAGATTGAGATTTTCCTGTATACCGTGTTTCCCTTTTCTAATCCTGCTTCTCCCTTCTTCTTTTTCAGTGCCTCCACGAGCCCCCTGCCACGCTCTCTTCCCCTGCACCTCGAGCAATAAAATTCACTTGACACTGCCTTCTGTCTCCGGCTGCTTTTGGGTCTCACCAGCTCTCCACTGGTTTTCTACAAACCGTCACACTTTACACTGTTTAAAGTCAGTTAAAACCCAGATTTCCAGCATGGAGACCAGTCAAAGTACATTCATAATCTACTTTACACGGTTTAAAGTCAAATTATACCCAGATTTATAGCATTAAGTCCAGTCAAAGTACATTCAATACCTACTATAGACTGTTTAAAGTCAGTTGAAACCCAGATTTCCAGCAAAAAGACCAGTCAAAGTACATTCATATCCTATTTTAGACTGTTTAAAATAGGTTTATTCTCAGATTTCCAGCATTGAGACCAGTCAAAGTACATTCATAACCTACTTTTGACTGTTAAAAGTCAGTCTAAACCCAGATTTTCAGATATGAGACCAGTCAAAGAACATTCATAACCTATATTAGACTCTCTAAAGTCAGTTGAGACCCAGATTTCTATCATTTAGACCAGTCAAAGTACATTCATAAACTACTTTAGACTGTTTAAAATATATTTAAACTCAGATTTATAGCATGAAGACCAGTCGAAGTACATTCATAACCTA
>RPOG01004462.1:0-44359 GCA_008086565.1 Thalassoma bifasciatum | reverse complement strand
AATAATAAGATTAAACACAGATGCATACCTTGAAAAGTCCATTTAAGTGGTTTCAAGATCAGAAAATACACCAGTTATCAATTTTAAATAATATTAGAAAAGCAAATGATGAGATTCCTGAATCAGATTTGTTCTGTGTACTCTGTAGTTATCACAGTTTTTAATCTCATTAGATTTATAGTTGCCAGGTAAAATAAGATACACATATTCAGCATTATTATAGAATTATATTGAAGATACCGAGCATTAACCAGACTCAAAACCCATCTGTTCAAGCTCGCCTACTCCCTCTGACCTTTCACCACCACTGCACTGTTTTGTATTTTAATTTATTGTTATATATTGTACTATATTGTATTACTTGTTTTAAACCTGTTTAAGTCCTCTTTTAATGTACTTTTATTCTTGTAAGGTGACCTTGAGTGCCATGAAAGGCGCCCTTAACTAAAATGTATTATTATTATTATCATAAAACAAGAATACAGGATGTCACTGATCTGAAGCAAAAGATCTCTAACACCATTACCATCATTTTGAGGCTGTGCTACGGCAAACATGACAAGAAAGTGAGTACGGTCTTGATGTACTTAACTTCAATACCTACTACTTATTTTTTTTAATTTCCACATATTTGTCCATCCCTTTGCTTTTGTAATATTTTATTCAAATTGTAAAGAGACTTTTTAGACCCCTGTATAATGAAATACTGTATTATAATGCTGAATATATTTAGCTACAACCTTTTTTTGGCAACGTGAACTCCACAAATCAGTCTTAGTTGTTCAGACTCTTGCTCATTTCAGCCAAATGGTGATTTTGTGGTGGGTGGCTGAGTTAAGTAATAAAAACAGGCCTTTAAAATTAACCTTTGACAGTAGGTGCGTTTCCATTACCCTTGGATATGCGCAAAATTTAAATAGCGCTTTAAAAAACTGGTAATGGAAACACCTGAATTTCGAAAAAAAAAAAAAACTAAAAAATCGCGAAAAAGTTTTTACGCTTTCATGAGGTGGTTTTTCAGACGGTTCGACATTCAAACATATCGCAAAAGCGCGATGGAAACACTTTTTCCGCAATTATACGTCACAGGACGAGACATACCCGGTCACATGATCACTTCTCTGTGAGTAAACACGGCGCGCTACGTCCGGACAGAGGAGGAGACAGAGACTTTTCTCGCAGTTATTTTAGAGAAAAACATAACGGCCATACTAGACAGCAAACAACAGAGGAATGCAGAGTGATATAAAGAGATAGAAACTGATCTTCTAGCGTCCATCTTCCAGCAGTGAAATCTCGCGGGATGATATTTGACGAGAGTTACGGCGCTTCTGCCTAGAACAACCTTCAATGGAAACACGTTCAAAGAGCAAATATACTTTGTTGAGATTTTAGGAATATTGCTTTTATTTTGCGAAAAACTGTAATGGATTAGTTCTTTCACATTTGGGAAATCGATGAACTTTGAACTTTTAAAAATGGTTGACTCACACAAAACATAACAAACTAAACCCGTAGGATGTTTCATTCCAGAATAAATTACTCTCTATACACAACAAGGGAGCTTTCCATGCCTGAACAAATCTAACAGTTAAGAACATTAGAGTCAAAGCAAGAAAAGTGGGAGCAATTTGGGATTCAACAACTTGTTGGAGCTTGAATTGATTCCCCAACCTCCTGATTGGGAAACCACGGTAACTCCACAACTGAGCCACAGAGAATAAAAGATTTAGATGCATATTGTTCAGGAAATGTTTATAAATACTGAAATCATTTGCTCATCTTCTTCTGTATGCTTAAAACTGAGGCAATGCCACTGTTGAGAGTTTGGGAAATTAACTCAAAATAGTACAGTTGCTTTGTTTTTTAGGTGTACAAAGGGTTGTAAATGAAACCAAGATTTATCCTGGTATTTCCGAGGAAAACTTTACTTTTAATTGTACTCTGAAACTGTTCACATTTATGATCGAAAAATCTTTCCTCAACAGAAAAATATCAAATTGTCTTTTGGCTGACTTTTTCTGTCAGAATCTTTTTCTTTTTCTTTGACTGAAAATCTATTATATTTTCAGACTCCCCAAGCTTTAAACCCCAAAAATCAGAAGGATCTCTCAACAAAAAAAGCATCAATCATTTCTTTTCTTTTGTTTGATAAGAATCTTCTTCAACTGAAAATCTCATCCTGGTTCTTTATCCCATTTTTTTTCTTTTTCTGCAGGTCATATTTGAAAATCTTTGAAGTGAAAATGTAAAAAGAGACAAAAGAGCAGAGGCTGTTTCTGTAGCATGCTGTATGCTCATGGGCTTGTTGCCTCTTTGGTTTATAAATTACTTGTTTTACTTTCACTTTCACACAAGAACCAGCTTAAATTGCTTAGAGTTGCATTGCGTTAAAGTATATTTTGAAACATAAACACGCTGATTTGACAGTTATTAAGTTCAAATTTTATCTTTTGGAGGTAAAAGTATCTATTCAAAATTCTGTGGACTTTTACATAAGGTAGTTCACACCTCACAAAAAGCCCAATTTAGCCTGGAAAACATATCTATTGTTCTTTAACTGTCATGGCAAAACACAAAGAACAAGCATCTGAGATGGTTTCAGACACAATTAGTATTTTTCTCTGTGCAGTTTAACCCCAGAGAGCAAGACTCAGCCCTATAGATGTTACTGCCTTAGTTACCACAAAGCTGTTTTTTTATAAAGAGAAGGGATTCTTTCTCTTGTGAATCTGAAACCTCCAGGGGTCCAGCAGAAGGAGAGGGGCTAACCTGGCTGGCATCAGGCCCAGAAAAAGGGCTTTTTGTGTGGGTAAGAGTTCAGTAACGGAGGGCGTACGAGGGGAGAAACAGAACAGAGCAGAACGGAACCGACAGAAGGTAAAAAAAAAAAAAAGAAAACGGAAATTAAAAGGTCCTGGCGTTCTTTTTCTCAGATCTGCCAAAATCATTAAAAGCCCTCGACTCTGCTCATTTCCCACATTGCACCACTTGCCCACTTGACACCAAGACCCCCTTTTCATCTCCTGTCGCTGGCAAACAAACACTTGATTGAGAGGGTGGAAAAGCCAAGATGAGAGGGGTCTGCCTCCACTTCAGCGTTCGAGTCTTTTTCTGATCAAGAAGTTGTTGTTTCAGTTAATATTTGACAGCTTTGGTGAGGACATCAAACTTGATTTTAAATCAATCAGCAAATGTTTTTTTTACAGCAGATGCATCAAGCTCTTGAAAACAATGGGACTCGATTATAAAACAGTCTTGGCGACGAATCTCCTCTTTAAACCTATCAACATTTTTATGTAACTGATTTTTTAACAATCTCAAACAATCATCATCTACACCTTTCAATTGTGGCGTATGTATCTAAATAAGTCAACTTTTACTCCAGGTACATGCCCCAGGATTGGATTTTATACCAAATGTAATGCCGTGTGGCTTAAATTTACCATTAAAATGATGAAGAATGTGTTTGGTAGTTCTGATAATGTAGTTCAGCAAATGTTCATTGACAAAAAGTGTCCAAATGGTTGAGACAGATGGTCAGATATGAGTCTGCTTGAGTTAATAGTTTCTGCCTCTGAATTGGATGCCATCCCTTTCACTGTCAGCTTGTGTTTTCTCACGATGGGTTTAGCAGGGTCACTCAAAATAGTATTTTTAAAAGTGTACAGTCTTTACATCCTTTATGTGGAACTTTGATTGTGATTGATACTAAGCTGCGATGATAAGAGGAAAGAAAAACAAAGATAAAGAAACATTTGTGCAATGCATGATGGGTATTGCAGCCTACAGATGGCCCACTTCTTGTAAACTTTTGTGTAACATGGGGTTTGTGAGGGGGAACAAAGAAAAAGTTTTTGGTTGATGTATCTCAGAGTATATCTGTAATAATCTGTAAACTTGGTCTTATTTAAACGTTGTGCAATGTGTGTTTAATGAGGTCACACATGACTTTAATGACAACATTTTTGACAGCAATGTTTTCTGTCTTATGGGCTTCTGACGGTAAAGAAATGTATTCTTTTATTTTGGAAAAAAAAGCGGGTTTTTTGTTTGTTTGTTTGTATTTTTTCTTTCGTTTTAGGTTATTTTTAACTTTTGCTTTAACGCAGATAATCTCGCCTGACGACTATTTCACCGGTCAGTCAAATCTCTAAACATAGAAACTGTTTACACAAAACCTTTGGAAACTACTGCTATTGTAAGAAAAAACAAGAAATGTATATATGAATGCTTCACAGATACCTTGTTTTATTTTGAATAATCATACTGAAACATGATAAAATGTTTGACAGTAACATGACCCTTATCTTGTCAAACAGGATAACTGAGTGTTGATTAAAGTACTAATCAAAGTTAAATCCAGTCTTGTCCTTTTAGGAAACAATATCTGAAAATTTACAACATGTATTGGATCAAAATTTGGTACAGATACTGATGACACTTAGACATAACTTTAAAAGGGTAACAGACTGAAAATCAGGTTTTTTCCAACTGATGTTAGAGCTTAAAATAACGCCTGTCTGTAACATGTGCAATATAAAGATGCTAAAACAGTGATTTTTGCAGGTTAGATAATGCACAGTTTCTCTGCACCTTATGTGCATACACATACTTTCTATCTGTTTTAAACTGTGTCTATTTAATTCAATCTCATCTTGTTATTTGGCGTTTTAAGTACCACAAAGTTATTATATATTTTTATACAGTTTTACATGTCTTGTTCTTTTTTTGCACTGAAATGGCCTGCACTTTACCTTTTTGTTGCACCTGTTGCAATGACAAGGAAGTAAATCTGAATCTGAATCTTAAAATCATGGACGCGAGGCTCAAAGTGAGGTCACAAAAAGAACTGCTCCCCCTGGTGACTGGCTGAAGTATAGGTCAAAGACTCTGTGTCTTTATTTATTCCAGATAAGAGGTGGTCAAACTTTACACACATTTACCACATTGTATGATGATCGAAAGCTGCTGTTCCTGAGTAGTTTTTTGGAAAGATTAAGATACTTTGGGAAAGAGAGCCAAGAAGATATGAGACTTTAGAAAGAAAAAAATTATATATTTTTTTTGTAATCTGGCTCCACTCAGATTCTCTACAGGGAAAATCTCTGGCTGCACAAAAGCGGAGCCTCTGAGTTTATCGAAGGTCTTTTATAATCTACCTGAATCTCTGAAATTGAATTTGTATTGTAATTGTATTGTTCATTCCTAAAACTGCTGCACTTTATGTTATAAAAATGCACTCATCTGTTGGTCTTGATTAAGTACTACCTATTCATTGATTCACTTGTATACCATTTTAAAAAAATTATTCTCACTGTTCTTGGGTGAAATATTAATATGCGATTAATCGAGATTAATCGCGATTAATCTAATTAATTACAAAGCCTCTGATTGATTCGATTAATTTTTTAAATCGAGTCTCAGCCCTAATAGTAATATGTTGGATGAAAACATGTATCTGCATCACATTCAGTAAAGGTTAAATAAATAAAACTCCATCATACTAATGACACTGCCCTCTTGTGTTTTGGAGGAGCACTGCAGAGCTACCAGGACAAAGAGTCTGTGCAGAAGTGTATATCAGTTTTAACAGACAAAAAGTTCATGAAGTCTTCTTTCTGCATTATTGTATTAAAAGTATGCTAACCTAAGACTTCATTCGAAGAGCTAATGAACAAATCTTTGGGAAAAAGTCAGAATTTTTTATGCTCCTGGGGCCAAACTTATACTACTCAAAATGTACTAGATTTCAAAGGAACAATCTGTAGACAAAGAGGATGCAGCTCCAGTTGGTTTGGAGGTGGAATAATAACCAGAATGTTGAACAATTTCATCAATCTGACCACAAATAAACAGCGTCAACTAAATCTGATAATAATAAGCATAGAGTGGGTGGTTTTTCTTAAAAAGTTGCATGAAATCTGACTGAATAGTTTTCATTATGTGATTGCAAAGAGAGCTCAGAAGTAGGTCTTTTATGCATAATTTAATGCAAAAGTGTTGCATATAAATGGATACCCAGGTAATGTACTGTACGTGTTCAACACATTGAATTTGAACACTTGGGGGAACACATCTTCATTTACGCTTGACTAATCCGCACACGACCAGCCCCAAGCTCAATATATACAGAGAGTATTATTCACATAAAAGAAAAATCTTACAGATATTTGTGTGATCTCAGCAGCTGCAGAGCAACACACCCGTTTATGCACGATGCTTTATGAAACAAGACAATGCGATGACTTTTTTGACCAAGCTTGATCTCTGTTCAGTAATGATTGACGCATTTCATTTTCTGTTTCCGTCCATCTGAAGCGAAGCAGCGCAGCCAGAGAGGGATTACGTCTGCTGCCTGTTCACTCAAAGTGTCGAATGATTGTGTCTGAGAGAGATTTGTAAAAAAGGATTTGGAGGGAATAAACATGGAATAATGAAAGATGGGATGCAGGCTTATGCGGAGCTTGAATAGCTCAGCACCAAACAAGATCACAGGTTTATTGTGAGTTCATAGAAGTATATAAAAATGATGCATTTTCACCTGATGAGGTTTTTACGTTTAAACTAACAGAGAACTCGATCATGAGATTACGCCCTCATGAATCTTCTTTGTGAGCGTATAAGAAACAAAGCTGCTGGTTCAACACCCCCAGAAAGTAAGACTCCAGACAATTTGTCACGTTGTAGAAAAATCTAACAAACCAGACTTCATTAATATTTTACAGGCTGGCATGGTAGAGATGCAGCAAAAGCAGGTGGCTACTCAAGCTGAAAATGAACCAACTTGCTTGGGAATGCCGGAGAACACTGCAATAAATGAATCCACATTTTGCTGAGCTTTGAATGAAAGAGAAGATCACAAGACTTAAGATTATGGAATTTGAATACGACTGCATCTGACAGTTTCTGAATGAATGAATTTGAGGTCTTGAGTTACATCTCCCAACACTACATTTGAACTGTGCTTTGGTTACTTGTATAAAGTTAAAGCTCTGTACGTTCAGCAGAAATCCAAGAACTCAAGAGCTGACTTGTTCAAGCGGATGTACAGGGTGTCCATGTGTGTCATGGTTCATTGAAACAAAATTGTATATGCAGACTCAGAGAAACTACAGACTTCAGGTTTGAAGAGACTGAGACAGGGAGGAGACGAATAAAGAACATCTGAGGAGAACATTTGTCACGTAACACAGGCCTCTGAGCTTTCTCTTACAACTAATGGTCAAGCGGCAACCTCTGGTCTGAAAAAATGAGAAAAGTGCTGAAAAGCTGCTGTTCCTCAAGTGACCGCTGGAGGCTGGCTCCGGAAGCACCGGAAGTCACGTACACTCCAAGCCACAAAAAGGCTGTTTTCAGAGCCGAAATTAGCGAATTTTAAGCCTGGTACAAACTCTGTCTCCCGTCTGGATCGCTTATTTCGCTAACAGCACACACTGTGAGGGGGGTGAATTGTTTTCTAACTCGGCCGTTTGGAAGATATCAGGATCGAGAGCTTGCCCAATCAGAGCCACAGCTCAAATCACGTGACATACGGGTGCCCAATGGCTGTGCGTTTGGGCACTCGTCACAATTCCAATCTGGCCTCTCCCGCCGTTTAGCCTCAAAACGGAGCTGCAGTATCAGACGGGTGATGTCACGGAGACTACGTCCATGTTTTATACAGTCTATGCTCACGGTGCTTACATATAGGATGTACTAAATTAGTTTTTAAAAAATCAATATCTACTCTTCATTGCGTAACAATTTCCACATATTTGCCTCTTAATTTTCTTCTGTAATAACATTTTTGAATTGTAAAGAGACCTGATGGACACCCAGTGTTTATCATGACACCAAAATATTCTTCATGAACATTCAGAGTTTTACAAAATAATGCATAAAAGGACACAAGATTAGATTAAAGTTGTGAAATCGTCAGGTCATCGGTATAGCTAGTTATAGGTCCTGGTTTATAAGTATGAAGAAGCCCAAAAAATAACTTAAGAGAAGAAATTTAATGAACTTGACGGGGGCCCCGCATTTCCTTCCAGCAAATGCAGGATGTTGAAATGCTGAGCATCACATTTCAACACTCTCTCTTTTCCTTGCAGGAAAGCTCTGTGTCGAATTAATGCTGATGTTTAGCATTTCAACATGATTATGAATTATGTAAACTCAGATCTGGACCTTTACCTCTACACAAAAAGTCTCCACATATTTCCCCCTATCATCCACGAATGGAGGAAATCATTCAAAAATAGTTGCATTAACTTCCAGAATGTAGGGTAAAGAAGAATATTTAAGGGAAATTATTATGTTTGCAGGTAAGAAAAAAATCTTTAAAACATGACGTTAAAAAAATGATGAGAAAATCCAAACCCTGACTCTGCCATAAAAAAACCCTTGATGTATTTTATCCATATCACCCCCTAATGGACAACATTTTCCTACAAAAGAAGCAGTTTGCTGATGTTCATGCAGCATGTAACACTGCAGAAAACTGATCACTAATTATCTGGTATCAAGAGACAATTGAGAGATTTCTATGATGATGATACAAGTATGTTCAGTATCACCTTGTGACTGATTTCTTACATAAATCCCTTTAAAAAACAGTTAACAAAGTCAGTATTCATACATTACTTATTGTCTTTGTAACCTGCTACTGGACACCTTGAATTTCCCTCAGGATCAATAAAGCATCTATGTATCTTTGTATCTATCTATGAAACCTAATGGATGATGAATATATCAGTAAGAGCTCGCCTGCTTTGATTTAGTAACCTTAGGGTGGGGACTAGCATCACGCTCATGGACATAGTGTGAGAGTGATGTCGCCCAACACAGATTAGTACATGATGCAAATATTTTCCCACAGTGCAGCTGTTTAAAATGAGGTGTATGGAGACGTGTTGTCTCTCCACATGAATGCATCCCTTGTAAGCAGTCACACTCCTTCAAGTCATGCCTACTTAGTTCCGCCTACCTCAGAAGGACTCAACCTATCAGCCCATCAGGAAATTAATTCAAATTAACTTTGTGTCCATGACGACTTTGAGCCGTCGAGGTTCATTGCTTCTGACCCCAACACATGGAAGTGTCCGCCCACTGGAGATTAAGGGCTGTGACTGTTTGGAGGCTGGCAGTCTGCACAGGGACACACTCGTGATGCACAGAGTTTGGATTGTAGGTGGTTTGATTCTCAGCGTGTCTGAGACCGAATGTCCGCCTCCCTTTGCTGTCTGCCACCTTGTTGCTCAGGTCATCATCAGTGATCGCTGTCAGGTTGCAGCATGAATGTCCAGTATGGATGAGCTCGACAGGAACAGGTTGATGGTTAAGTTTCTGTTAATTCTACAATCAAGGAGGAATAGTTACATCACCTGGTAATCAGCATGCCACCATAATCAGGTGTAGCTATCACATAAAGGTGTTTTTCAACCAGAGGTTCTGTTACTTGGAACTGTGCATTGTGACCATCAAAACTGGGGTCTAAATTAAGTCCTGGGGTCATAAATTTAACCCTGAAAACAGCCCTGCATGAGGGGTAGTACTTTCCAAATGTCCAGGAACTTTGGAGTGGGGCGTTTCTGATCAGTGGAGCACTCAAAGAGTTTTGACCTCACCCTCCATCTACAACAAAACTCCTAAACAATCACCTTCTTTGAGCCTGATGATGTGAATGTGTCTCTGACAGCTCCAAATGTTAAAGTTTGATGAGCAACCCTGTAAACTGGTGGTAACTTTTCTGACAACTCCTGCTTAAAAAGTCAGAAAGTCAGAAGGAACATGAGGCCCCATTTTCACGGTCTGTATTTATCCTGAAGATCAAGATCAGGCAAACTTTTGCTCTTTAGCATTAGATGAACGTGTCAGTGGAAACACTGCAGAAGTTCTCATGGATGCATCCCAGTTTAGTTTTATATCCATATATTTAGGTTATTATAGGTTATTATTTTTGTTATCATTACTGTGTTGTTTTAACTGATGTTTTTAATTCTGTAAAGCGTCTTTGAGTATCTAGAAAAGCGCTCTATAAATAAAATTTATTATTATTTATTATTATTATTTGCATCAAAATATCTTCTTCAGCTAAGTTTCTAATGTTAATCTCGAGCAGTTTGAGTTGTCGATCAAGTGGCTTGCTTTCTAAACCTTCCAAGTATCAACAAAGCCATCTGCAGTGCAATAAAACACAACTAAAATGCACTAAGACTACCTGCAGAGCTACACATAACAATAGCAGCTTATCAGTCTTTTTTGTTGGTATCATTTTCAAATGCCCTTCTTCATTGTTGTTACTGACCTCTACTGGTCTGGTAATGTTTTGCAATTACTTTTATTTTTCTGTGCATGATTAACCTGATTTGTAAAATAACATCTTGGTCTTTGCCTTGTGGTGAAAATGCAAGCAAAAAACAGGCCATATGAACCATGTGGTTATTAACTGAGAGCCCCTGGAGCTTCTGGTGGAGAAACACCTATGGCATCTTCAATACATTTCTTTCTTCTTCTTTTTTTTTTGTCATTTAGTTCCCAGAAAACAAAAAATCTTGAACTGACAAAATTACATGAAGCCAATTTCTTCAAGTTCTCTGATTACTTTGTCTCAAATAAATTGCATATCACTGTTTAAAGTTATAATCTATAAAAGATAGAAACAAGGACAAATAAAGCCACAAGCGGTGATGAACAGGCCCATCGCTCCTGTACGGCGGTCGCATGTGCAGAAGAATTTTTTTGTATTCCTTTGGGAGGTTAGGCAAAATTTTGTTCAACTTTAAGCACATTAAGGGCACTCAAATTGCTGTTAAAGTGGAAGAAACAAAGATAAAAGAATAATCCTTAAAGTTTCAAGGGGCCTTCGCCGACCTTGGGGTTGTCGTTTGGGCTCTAATAATCACTCACTCCCTCAAATATTGCAAATACTGAGTTCACTTGGATAGATGCTCAAACTTCAAACTTCAAGCTTCACCAATAAAAAACGCTTGGAAAAGCTATGTATGAGCAGTTTTCAGTGCAAAACTTGTCGAAAATTCAGTCAGATGTCAAATAAACACAATCTACTGTGTCATTTTGGAGCAGGAGGGTCAGGACAGTAGCCAGGAGTTTAAGTTGTTCGGGTCAAATGCTTTACTTTGGGTCAAGCGAGTATCAGCCGGGGGTCCAAACATCAGATGCATGGCATGTCAGAGCCTCTCACACGCACACTTTCACAGCCAGTGTTTCCCAGAACACGTTATCACACAGAAAAACAATCCCCCCTCCTCCTCCATGTCCATGTCAAACATGCCCCATATAATTTAATCACATTGTGTACATTTTAATCTTCTGATCTAAAGGCACAGCTCGCCATCTGGAGAGACTTGCTCGTGTTTGCAACTGTCTACTACGTCTGGATTATATCAATCTATTGTGAAAAGTGAAACAAGTGTATGATGCTAATGACACACTTTTTGAGTGTGAGCCCAGTAGCTGTTGGGCTATTTTTGCTTTCATGCATATACAGACCACCTGACCCACATTGTAGGCTCATTGGAGAGAAATGCATTAGCCATGGTCAAAGACACACACACGTATATGTCACCGCGGGTCAGCTGCCTTTGCTGACAAATTGTGCGAGCCAAAAAAAAAGAGGAGGCGAGGGAATTTCTCCAATGTTTGCTCGTTTCTCACACATGAGTAACTAATGCCTCGACAGAATAATAAACATATGCTTAGATGAGCAATAATTAAGCAAAATCTCAAAAAGAAATCCTGCTAGCTCAATGAATACCATGTTTAATTTGTCAGAAATTAATAATGTCTCTTTGCTGCTGCATTATGTAATTAACACATCATGAGACTTTGCTGTTGGAAACTATACGTCTACATTAAAACTTCTGTTACAAAAAAGTCCAGGTACATTTGCAAATTACATTAAACCTCTGAAGACCCCCTTTTCTCAGAAAATATGAATGATAACACAAAACAACCTTTCTGTCACTCATGGTTAGTGGTTGGGTGAAGCCATTTACTACGACATATTTTGGGGATGTGTGAGCTACAAAGGCTCAGGAAAATTGGTCCAAACTGATGAATGAAGGATGAATGCAGCATGTTGTCAGAAAATACTGGAGGAAAATTTACACTCATCAGCCCAGAAGCTGCACATGAGACGTACTTGGACGTTCACACATGATAATGATCTAAAACACAAGGCCAAGTCGACCTGCCATTGGCTACAGCAGAATAAAGTGAAGGTTCTGGAGTGGCCATCTCAGTCTCCTGACCTCAATATCATTGAGCCACTCTGGGGAGATCTCAAACCTGCAGTTTATGTAAGACAGCTCAAGAATTTACAGGAACTGGAGGCTTTTTGCCAAGAAGAATGGTCAGTTTTACCATCTGAGAAAATAAAGACCCTCATCCACAACGACCACAAAAAACTTCAAGCTGTCATTGATGTTAAAGGGGGAAATACGGGGGTATGTAAACTTTTGATCAGGGTTATTTTGGTACTTTCTGTCAACATTATTATTTAAAAAGAGTAAACACAGTTGTTTGTTAATAAATGTCTTCACCCAACCACGAACCATGAGTGAAAGAAAAGATTTTGTGTTATCATTCATATTTTCTGGGAAAAGGCCAGGAAATCAGAAATTCTGCTGGAGGGTGTAAACTTTTGAGCACAACTGTACACAGAAATCAAAAATATCAGTCCAACAGCGGACTATGCCATGAGCAAGGCGAGTCAGACTGCACTCTAAATCGTCACATCAATCGATATATTTTATGAAACAGTGACAGTGAGTCTGAAAATACCAGTCCTTTGCAGCTCTGGGTCAGTGGTTGAGAACAGCCTTTGTTTATATTGACAGTAGTTATGTACAGAGACCTGTGCCTGTTTTCAGGGATCAATGAGAGTGTCTATTCTGGTGACCTATGACCCTAAACTGAAGAGTCATTTCCTTCAAAACAGCGCTCCACTTACTAAATAGTTTAATTTACATTACATTATATGTGAATATGACTAAATTAGGGGTGGGTCATGAATATTTGAGTTACTTTGTTTTAGAAAATTAAATTTTTCATTGTTTTATTGGTGTCTTTTGTAATGTGAAACTCCTGCCAGGTGATAGCAGTGCCCGGAGGAAAACAGTTTTCTAATCACATTACATAACAGTAGAAGAAGAATGGTAACTGCAAGAAACAACTAAAGAAGAAGATAATGAGATTAGAGGTTGCTGAAAATACAGGTGCAGCACTGTGACATTCAGAAACTGTGAAAGTAGACGTCAAAATGTAAACAAATCAACAAAATGCTGCGTCACATTAATACTCATATTGCACCAAATCACAACAAATGTTACTTCAAGGTGCTTTACATTACACATTTAAATGCTACTGCCACACTAACAGATTTTCAATACAGTGTCTGTCTCATGGGATTTTTACAACAAATACCTGCAGCGTGTGTTTGTTTTGTGAGATGCTGTTTCCTTTTACTGTCATCTTTTTTGGTAGAAAACCCAACAAAATAAGTATCCTTTTTATTTTGGTCTGCATACCGTTCATACAGGAATGACGACTGCTGCTCACTCAAAAAAAAGGTATTAAAGTGCTTCTTTTATATTGAATTTGTGTATACAATTCCAATAAATTAACTCTGTTTCAAACAGCTTGTGCACCAGGAGGATAATTCACAACTCCTCATAAATATGGAACAAGATTCAAAACAAAGACTGATGAGTTTGTTGACTGACAGATAAACATCATCAAAGGAATGATCTTGACAAGATGGTAAAATCAATTGCGTCTTTCTCTGTTTCATTAATCGTAAAAATAAAGATTCGCGTGTGAAATTCCTCCTAATCTAGAAATCTACCACTGCATTACACAAGACTGTGTCCTGAAAATCAGCACTAATTGCTCTGTCACTCCTTATCTGAGAATGCTGTTTGGCTGCCACTCAGGCGCAGCCTCCGCATTTCAGTCTCTCGACTGGTGTTAAGCAAAGTTAAGATGGCAGCCTCTTTATTGTCGCCCTACGGTGTAATTAGCTGTCAGCGCCGGGCTGATAGGTTTTGTTGTGGATGAGGATGAAACCGCAGGAGAGAGTGTCTGGTACAAGTGAGCGCTCAAAGCTTGGCTCATTATAATCTGATATGAGGAGAGTTTTGTATGTTAGAAAGGTGTGTGTGTGTGTGTGTGTTATACTTTCCTGCAAAGCTACAATGCATCATTTCTGTTCTACCTCCACTGAAACTGTTCTCCTTCTTTATATATTAAAACTCCCAAGCCAACTATTAGGTCAGTGTGGTGCTACATCACGTGCGGAAGTGCTGCCAGCTTCCCTGTACAACTTAATTCTGCCCCCCAGGATTTTTGGCCAGGCACTGTCCTGGATCCGAACTGGCACAGGTCACTGTGTGAGGGATTAGTCAGACACACTGATCCAAATAGTACTCCCCTTCTGAGAGACATTAACGTGGATTAATGTAGCAGAGCAGAGCCAGAGTTGACTTGAAAAGTGAGGCTTTCTTTTGATGTGGATATGGAATTATAGGATTATAGCAGCTGAGCTGTTAACATTTATCGTCTGAGCGGTCAACAAAAGTTGTTCACAAATTCTTCCTCTCTTTCCCCCGGTCAGGAATTACAAATGTTTTTGGCCTTGTTTGTTAAATTGCCATGAAAAATATCTTGTCTGGTGATACACATTATTTTTCTGTTCGCAAAATAAACAGACTTTGAGTAAGTGTTGTTGCAATTTGTTTAAAACTCAAAACCAGATATGCATTTTAACTCCACAAATGAAGTAACTCAATCAAACCTATTAACCCTCTGATGCATGAATTATGAAAGTTAGTGTCAGGATTTTTCCCTTGAGTGTTTTTATTTGTAATAAGGCATGAAAAAAGTTTTCCTTTTTTTTTTTCTTTTTTTTTTTTAAATATTTGCAACTGAGCATTCAACTTAAAACAGTGTGAACTTAATGTAAATATGACTTTTTTTTGTTTGACTTCTTTTCTTTTTTGTGAATTTCATCAATAATCCTTTTTTTAATGCTTTGCGCAACATTACTATACTGTTTTACCCTCAAATGTTTGTCGATAACTTTTTTTAGAAAAATATATATATTTGGAAAAAGGCTAATATGAATTTCCACCACATGAACCACTGAATTTAGGAGTAAATAAGTTTTAAATAGGTGTCCACTGTAGTGATCAATATGCACCACAGGGTTAATACAGCTGCTTTATCACAATCAGAATCACTTTGTCCAGTCGAGGGAAATTAGAGTTGCAGCCAAAACAAAAGACAAAGCAGACAATGACAATAAGACCCAATTAAAAGTCTAAAATACAGAAATAATACACAACACAATCCCTAATAAGAAACACCATACATACACAAAAGCACGAACCATGTTCAGTCCAGAGCTCATACCAAAAAAAAAATGGAGAGTAACAATTTTATCTTTAATCTAAAGATTTACACAATCTTTTCTATTTAATTCTGATCAAACTCTGAATGTTTTCTCAGCACATTTTCTATCACAATGAGTCTCAGTCCCTCATCTTACATCACGTTCCCAAACCTATCACCCCGCTAATGAACTGTTTACATTATTATATTTCTATCTGTATGTGTTAAAGCCCCTGTGAGAAGTTTTAACTGATTATCATTCAAACTGAAATTATAATTCATGCCTCTTTATGGATTATAACAGCCAAAGAGATGGTGACAAGAGAGACTTTCTACGCTGTAATATCTGATGCCTGTAAACGCTGCCACGGGGTGATCACCCTGTGGCAGCTCAAGAGTGTCACAAGAGGATTTTCAACTCTCTGAAAAGCTCTTTACTTACGTTTTCTACAGCAAGCATTCAAAGCGAGCAGTAACTTTAGTGTTCAAAGGAATTAGTTTTGACAGTAAATGAATCCAACATTTGTACTGCAAAGAGAAAAGATGAACAATACTTAGTAAGGAGCCATGGTTTGTAAAGGCTTTGAAATTAATAATTGCATTTTAATCATTTTAATTGAACATCAATTTTTGTCTGTGTAAACCCTGAGCAATCAAAAAAATCACCTGAAAGTTTCTAATCTTTTTGGAACAGGGATGTCAATACAATCCACATACAAACGATGTTATATCATTTTGTCTTTTATTTGATTTTGAATTACATTTGACAGATTGGGTTAAGTTTTTACTTTTGTTTAAATACAGAAAAGACAAACTTTTGAAAGAGTGACAATGAGTGAGATATTATTCTTGAAATTCAGCAATGATTCTCCTGGAAATGAAAATGTGTTCCAGATTTTATTTGGGTAGCAATTTTGAGAAGGGCCAAAAACCTCAAGGGGGTAGAATACACTCATTTCCTTGATCTAACATGTTTTTAAGGAAACTATTTATCATGTTGATGAGGTACAGGTCTTTGAAACTCATGTCATGACATGTTTGGTGTTATAGGGTTAAACTGGAAAGCAATATTTTTAAATCACAAGTAAAATGAGTGAATCAATGGACATACACACAATCTTAAAGCAACAAAACCATGTTTTTTCCATCAAATAAAATGTTAAGTGAATTTAATGAACATTCAATATATTCATCCATACCACTGTGCAACTTTTGTTGAACTACCTTATTTAATATCGTCAATATCTGCAAATACTAGTCTTGTCTATTTGTTATTCTTTCGTGTTTACAGAATAATATTTTATCTGCAAAAATTATCATCATTATTATTATAATTATTACTATTTTTCCTTTTATGCCTTACAATTACCTTGTACAAGAGAGCACAGTATACCAAAACAAAATCCTTGTATGTTCCAGCCTACCTGGCGATTAAAGTTGATTCTGATTACTACTTTGGCAATGTTCATAAAGGTCAGTTAACCCCTTACACTCCATCGGGCATTGGCGCCCTGACTGCCATTCCTCTGACATCATCAAAGTAGAAACACATGCATTAGAAAGTTTAGATTCTTCACATTTCAGCCGCTAAGTTTGTTTTACAGTTTACTTGACCGACAAAACATAATTAGTGTAAAAATGCTTTGAGCCTCTTTTTGGTAATTCAGCATTTTTGTACTATTTAATGCATTAAAATCTCAGCCGCCATAGTTTTTTTTTTTTTGGGGGGGCTTTTCTGCCTTTAATTGAATAGTGGAGGACAGTGGATAGAGCATGAAAGGGGGTAGAGAGTGGGGGATGACATGCGGGAAACAGGCCACAGGTGGAAATCGAACCCGGGCCACCCGCTCATATCCACTAGGCCATCTGCGCCATTTGAATATCTCTTTATTTTTAAATTTATCTTATAGACTAGAGAGTTCTGAGAGCTATGAGGCAAAAAATTTGCTGCTCTTGTTTTAAAGAGTTTGTTTTATATTGTCCACGACATGTACGGTGCTGCCCGATCAAAGTGCTCTGACTTTGCCCAGACTCTGTGGTTGGGTCTTAACCGAGCATATCCTAACTGCTGTAGGCAACTGCAGTCACAACTTCACAGCTTCTCCTGCACACACACACACTCACCCTGATGATCATCTCGAGACTGGCTTACAGGTGCCAAACAAAATATGAGCAAACCTCTTTTTGGTTACAAATTAAGTGACAAAATAAGAAATATTGAAGTAAAATCAGATCTTTATGGAGTTTAACAGTGCAAGCAACAGTAGCTGCAACTAAAATGCAATCACTTTTACTATCTAAAGACTATTAATATTTCTCCTTTAATGACATGAAACAAGCATGATACATTTGCTTTAGCTTTGAGTCCACAGTCTCAAGCTTCAGTTTACCCTCAAGACACAGCTAAAATTGCAGAATAACCCTTTAAAATACGCTGTATATAACAAATCATGAACTTCTCAGCACGGCAGCTTGTGCAGCATCCAAGTGTTTGTTCTGCTTAAGCCTTTTTGTATTCTGCCACAGTGCTCTGTTACATAAGAGATAGTCAAAAGACAAATAGACAAATAATGCAACAGTAAATACGATACAGTGATGCCTCAGAAATCAGAGAAAAGGATAAAGGGAAAGGGATGAAATAAGAAAAAAAGGAGACACAAAAGGTGTGAAGATACTTGGAAATGTTGAAACGGTGGATGGACACATTCTGATATCATAATTAAAAAGGCTTCGGTGATGTCAGTGCCAGTGCATGTCACGGGGCAGCCGTGCCTGCATGGCCTACATTCTGCCAGCTGGTAGCACACGTGCATGCATGGGTATGCAGACTCCATTCACACACAGATACTCACACGATCACACACACACATACACACACACACACGGATGAGATGAGACAGTAGTGGGGCAGTATTGCTGCTTTAGAGGATGATTATATTTGACAGGTATTAACAGCTTAGGGTGCTGTTTTATCAACTATTTGCTTTAAATTAACTAAATCAAACTGGTAGCCATTTAAATCATTAAATAAACGTCCTTTTTGAGCTTTAATAGCAGATTAGATAATAATTATTGATTATGTCAAAGTTGAACAACTTTGAGCTCAAAGCTAAAAGCACAGCTTGCCTCTGTAACCCCAGAGTAGACGTAAGGATTCCCTCATGTGTGCTTTTAATGGTTTTCCTGCTAGCTCAGTCCAATCTGATACCCCTTGTCCCAGTTCCATCCACAGAAGCATAAAACTAATTTTAAAGTTGCATGAGGCAGATTAGCCCAGTTCAGCCAAGCAGTGTAAATTGGGATGGGTTAGCTAACGTCTTATGATATCACCATCATTCTCATAACCCAGAATGGAAGGATGTGAATAAGGAAGGGAACAGAAAGAGAGAGGGGAGGGAAAGTGATGTGGAACAAGAAAATGCGACCGTGTGATGTGACTGTGCAGTTCTAAAAGGGTTTGTCAATATTTGCATACAAAAGTGGGCACAAACTGTAAGTGATCTACTGAAACGGAAAGCTAATCTCCGTTGGGGAGTTGCTCCATATTTAGCTCAGGAGAAAAAGAAATTTATACGAGATGCAGAAGATTGGCAGCGTACGCACAGATGAAGATTAAATGGAAAGTCAGAAACAAAGGGGAGGAGAGGAAAGAAGCAGAAAGAGGCAGAAAAGATAAACAAAACAGGCATGATTCAGAGTGAGAGTGTGCACCGAAGGGGAGTTCAGAGGAAAATACTCAAACAGCACCATGGGAAGAAACAGTTTCATGCATGCAACTTCCAAAAGAAATCCATGTGCATCAAGTACAGTAACACAAACATAGTACTCACCTAGTCTCGGCTGCCTTTATGGCCGGCACACAGAAGCATAACTCCAACACACACACACCACCACCACCAAACTACCAGTGAGTGCAAACATAAGTCGAAAGAGACGGAGCACTCGCAGGTAGAAAGAAGAAATTAAAGGAAGAGAATGTGTGGGTGCATGAGTGCATGTGTACGCATGTGTGTGTGTGTGTGTGTGTATGTGTGTGCGTGAGTTTGTGGGTGTGTGTGTGCGTGTCTGCGCGTGAGGGGAGATCCACTCCAACAGCAAATGGTGCGGGAGAGCGGCGTCTCTCTCTCTCTCTCTCTGTATCTCGCTCTCTGGCAACTGTGACGCGTCAGGGTTTCAACCAAACCCCTCCCTCCCTCCATCCCTTCCTCCCTCCCTCTCTCACACACTCTTCCCCTCTCTTAATCCCTCACTTCCACAGTTGCCCCACCTCCATGCCAAAACACCAAAAAAGACTGGGGACTGCAAGGCTCATCATGGACTGCACAAAATATCAAAATACAGATTAAAAGAATCTGAAGAAATCTTAATAACAATGTTACATCACCGCATAGGACTCTGTAGTGGAACTCACTGCATAGGCTCAAAATGACTCACAAAAAAAATGTCACAGTTTGTCATGCCAATAGCTACACTGTAAAAACTGAAATCTAAGCAAGTCATTGTCTTATTTTTAAATCAAATTTGTCTCACTATTCTTGATTTGAGCCACATTTACTAGACCAGGTCATAAAAAATGTCTCATTTCAAGTTTTTTGAAGACAAAAATGAGGCATCAATTGCTTGTAACAAGTCATAAAAATATGCCAGTGGGATAAGATAAAAGATTCTTGTTTTAAGACATCTTTCTAATTTCAAGAAACTTCCCTGGTAAATTCATCTTAACCCATTGGCAGATTTTTTTGACCTGTTACAAGCAATTTACACCTCATTTTTGTCTTAAAAAACTTGAAATAAGACATTTTTATGACCTGGTCTGGTGAATGTGGCTCAAATTAAGAACAATAAGACAATTTTTACTACAAATAGGACATAATGACTTGCTTAGATTTCAGTTTTTGCAGTGTACTTAAAACACAGATTTAAAGAATCTGAAGAAATCTTGATACCAATTTTACATCATTACATTTGACTCTGTGATGGAACTCACCGCATAGGCTCAAAATCACTCGCAAAAATACATTACAGTTTGTCATGCCAACAACTACATAAAATACGGACTATATACCATATATGTATGTACACATATATATATATATATATATATATATATATATATACTTATACTTGTACTTAATGCCAATTTTACATCACCGCATGTGACTCTGTAGTGGAACTCACCACATAGGCTCAAAATGACTCACAAAAATTCATCACAGTTTGTCATGCCAACAACTACTTTGGGCCCGAGCCAATCTATGATGACAGTGCAGGAGTGGAAACATGGAAATACCAAAGTCAGACTGATCAAAGTTTGACATTCTGTGAGGAAATCATGGACTTTGTGTCCTTTTCTCCAAATAGGGGCTGGAATATCACGATCGAATATCCCATAGGTCCATATAAATACATAAAATAACATACAAAATCAATGGATAAGAATCATTACTCAGTTTGACACTGATTAAAACACATAGAGACATTTGTACCAATGTTTCTAGGAACAGAATGAGAACCTTGCTGAGAAAGTGACTTCATCATTTCGTTTTCTGAATCGATTAATAGACCCATAAAATTTTGAGGTATAGCGTGAAATGTGAACACGTTATTAGTGACAAACATGTGACGAGCACTTGTCCGTCTTGGCAGTTTCAGAAATATTCTATAAGTATTATAAGCTACCTGTCACTTTTTCAACTTTGCTTTCCTGTTGTTGCACCAGAGATGAGCAGTGTAGAGCGAAGTACAATAGAATCTAAAAAGCTCAGTTTTAACATCATCTGTACACATCTGAAATTTGCATGCAACATATTCGCCTCTGCAAACAATTTACAGCCCTGACGCTGAACATCATCATCATCACACAAGTCATTTCTGGTAACGTGGCCCAAACATCTGACTTTTCCCACTACACAGAGGACTTAATCAGAGGTAAAGAAGGATGGAAACTACTGTTTATGATCGTCTTTTGCTCTGACTATTTCAGCAAACCAAATTCAGCATGTATTGCAACAGCATGGCTCTGTAGTAGAAGGGTCCAGGTGTTTAACTACCTGAAATGTTGACTTGTTACCCGTTGAAAATATTGACAGAATCATGAAAAAAAATACAACAAAAGAAATTCGACAGCAGCCAAAATTCTACACCTGACAAGAATAAGATTTTGAAATATTATCATTATTCAAACCAACTGTAACCATTTTTAACACGTGTATATATCTTAATTTGTTGTACATTTTTAGGCTTTCTCTTGGTTATTCTTGTTCTGGGCAACTGTAGCATCTGAATTTCCCTGCAGGGATCAACAACGTCCTATCCTCATATCCTATTCTAATCTTCAAGACTTCAGAAACTGGTCTCCTCAGTTTCCAAATGCTAGATTATTGACTAGTGTTGCTGAATAAATGCTTCTAGTATCACAGTGAAGATCAGATTTTTTTTTTTTTTTTCAAACAGACAAAAAAATGTGTTTTATCTTCAATATGTCTTCTTCATTAAAATTGACTTTTGAAATGATTGCAAACAATTAAATCTTTTTTTTTCGACGGTAACTGCAACAGATTCCCAACTTTTTGAGAACACAGAGTTGTATGTCTTCCTCCTTAATCACGCAATTTTGTATTTCATGCATGTCATGTTGTCTTTTTGTGTTCCTCCTGTGTTTTATTCCCATAATCTGAAAAAATCTGTGCTAATAAAACAGGAATCTCCAGCCATGAGACAGAAAGCCCATGCAGATGTGGTAAAAATTGTAGTTCTTTAGGTTTCTGTTTGAGGCTGGCTGCAGGAACATTGGAAACCACATACACATCAAGGTTATTTTTTACAGCATTAATAGAAATATTTACAGTCTGAAAACAGCCTTGGCCCAATTATCTAATTTTTCTATTGGCACACACTGTACAGGGGGTAAATTTTGAATTGAATTGAGTTATAAGACCTATAAGCTTTTCCCATATAAAGCTAAGGCTGATGAGACAGACAGGTGGAAACACTGTATTTGACTGCAAAGAAGCTAAAACTCCACCTCTGTAACTCAGCCGAACTCTAATTTCCAATATGGCTCCGTCTACATGGCACCATTGACATCACAGCAACTACATTCATATTTTACAAAGTCCATGGTACCAGTGCCTTATTAGCTCCTATAATACCTTTATTTCATACCTTTTGGGGGGAACTTTTGCGGTCTAATCTGGGCCGAATTTTGTCCAGAATATTTTTGGCTTCCGGCTAAAGAAAGTTTCCCGATTTTAATGAGAAAACTTCGGATCAAAACAGAAGAAAACAGTCCAAAGAATAAGCCAAGCGTTTAACTTGAACCGAACTGATTAAGTTAACTTACCAGACTTGTGACAGCTGTGTTGTGAGGGCACTTTCAGATGCTTCGTCCTTCCCAGCTCTTCCCCAAGAAGGTAGTACCATCCTTGAACTTCCTATGGCACACACACACACACACAAATGAGAGTGTTAGTGTGTGTGTCTAATTCACGCATGTGTATGCATGACTTCAAGCTCAAAGATTGGCCTTAATGAGGGCTAAATTTAAAACGAATCCTCTATATGAGAGGGTAAAATGTGTAGTACAGGAACACACACTCTCAGTATGGTTGTTCCTGCAGGGCTTCAAACACACACATACAAACAAACATCACTCTCACAGCTTATTCCAGCAGCTGATGCTACACATCTCTATGAGACAGATGGTGCGTGTGTGTGTGTAAACTCAGATGTGTGTCTGCAGATGTGTTTACAACTACTGTACTTGTGTTACATAAAGAAATGCACGCTGTGGTAGAGAAAATCTGGATTTGTTGTACCGATGTGCTGCAAACAAGGACGTGACAGAGCTGACTTTACTTTACTGTGGTGCACAAATGTTACACACACACACAAATACACCGCTAGCTTCGTCTTTGTGCTTAATAATGTGATGCCGTGGACAGTGACAATAATCTCCATTTTAAAAGCATCTTATCTGAGTGGACAGATTTCTGCAGGCTGTGGGACAAGTGGGGGAGGACAGGCGACGGACTTGTATAGAAGATGGGGGAGGGGAGGGCATATGTCCTGAAAGTCAGGGAGGGATATACGCCATCGTTCAATATTGTGCCCTGCACATGTGACAAAAGGGGAACGAGCGGGGCAGAGGCAGTTGTGAGTCTGGAGGGAGGGAGGGAGGGAGCGACGAGAGCGATGAAAAGAGAAAGCAGGACACGAGGAGAGAGAAGTAAAAAAGCTCAAAGTGGCAAAAAGGTGCAAACAAATGACGAGATGTGACAGGCGAGCAAAGCAGGTAGCAAAAATAACAGTCAACACTCATACGCTCCAAATGCTCCTGGAATATAACGAGAACACACCGCAGGGAAACAGAGAGGAACGGGTTCAGAGGACGAGGGTGAATGAAACGGTGAATAACGGATGTGTTGGAGGAAGTAAGAGACATAACTCAGTGTGACTCAAAGCTGAATCTAACTCATATGCATATTAAGCCAATTAAAAATTCATCGGGATAAATGTTAAAGGAAGGCCATAAGCCTGACTGAAATGCAATTGCTTTCAGTTGTTTATGTTGCTCACGGATGCGGATGTTAATTAAAACAACAAAAAAATATTCACTGGGTAAGAAACAACAGGAGGTTTTGTTGATTTACAGCCTTATTAAAGCATGTCGCCTCATTTTATTTCTTCTTCTTTAACGAACCTCTAAATAAACCTGATGTTCATAAAAATGCGAGAAACTGAAGATCTTTTTCCTTTAAAATGACTCAAAAAGACATTTATGGCTCTGTTGCCTTTCAGAGTGCTTAAGTATGTTTGAGAAATGTCAGAATTTAAGAGAAAACTAATGACTTCTGACATGTGAAACGAACATTTATATTTAAGCATTTGACAGCAGACACAATGTCATAAGAAAGAGAGCTTCTTTTTTTTGTTCTTGAACTCAGCAGGAAGCTATTATGAAGTGATTTAACCGTCATAATTTCCTCAACTGTTAAGTCTCCAGGACTTCAGGCTGAGGCCTAATTATTTATTAAGTTGTTTCTTGGATAAAAGAAGTTACTTTCTGTCTGATGTGGTTAGTTTGACTCCATACTTCCATTTGACTAAGCAGTGAAAATATTTTTACTTTCTGCATGCATTTAAGGACCTAATGGAAGCAAAAATATACACACAAATTCATACTCAATGATGTAATAACATACATAAATAATGACATGCTGAGCATTACATAATCACAGTTGTGACTACACTAACCTCCAGAACGAGGAGTTTCTTTTTCAAATCGGACTATGTGGTACACTGCAGGAAGAAAATATAAAAAGGCATAGGAGAGACAGCTGGGTAAATTAGAGTTAATAATTGAACAGTGAAGGGGAAACAAGCTGGGATGGAAATAGTGTACAGTGGAGAAGACCTCAGTCTGACTCGCATTCATCAGCTAATACCCAAAACCGCCTAAGGCTGGTGCTCCCCTTTTTGATGTGGCTGTGGATTAAATGCTGTTACCGTTCGGGGGTTTTAGATCAATGTCCACTTTAAATAAAGTTTGAGATAATGAGTAACAAAGATCTGCCAATGGTGCAGCTATAACAGTTTGGTTTGTTCTTCTTTAAGTGGAGTTGTATGAGACACTTCTCATTGGTAATAGGAGCTAATTTAAAAATCTGCCACATGATTGGAAAGTAAGTTCAACCATTGCAGGTGAGTTCAGCTCTGTCACGCAATTTAGTCAATTTTATAGGACGCCAACCAAACTTACATTGGTATAAGTGTGTTTGCTTTATTTATAATTTAAATTAACTTTGTGACACAGTAGAGAGCTGAAAATATCCAAGTTGAGCTTTTACAAAGAGTGAAAACACTGTTTGGGCTGTAGTTTCGTAAAAACTGCAAAATTAAGTGGTAGCTTTAACCCCAACTTTACATATGAGTGGCCAAGTTTACCTCACGAACTACCTAGCTTCTGTTGCAATTTTCTGGTTTATCAACAAAGGAACAAAATATTTACAATTAAGACAAACCCAATCCCAAAAATAAACAGTTAGTTTTCTGGGATTATTCCTGAAAAAATTAAACTATCTCTATGTAATTCCCATAAAACCATAGTTTTTTGGGTTATTTTGTTATTTAAACTTACTCGCATTTACCACAAGGCTTGGGAACAATTTAAAAAAAAAATCGGTTGACTGAAATGCAATTTCTTTCAGGAGGTTTTGTCGATTCACAGCCTCATTGAAGCCATTTTGCCTCATTTTATTTATCAATGGCAGGACAAGTATTCAGGTCAAGGACACTGGTTAGCAGAGGTGGAAGTAATTTATTACAAATACTCATATCACTGTAATTAAGTAGTTTTTTGGGGTACTTGTATTTTATGAGTAGATTTTCAAGTCTGTACTTTTACTTGTACTTAAGTAATCATTATGCCATGTAATCTACTTAGTTACTTTATAATCATAGTTGAGTACTGAGTACAATTTTCATTATTAATATCTTGGCCTTTTATCTGCATTTTTGTAGCCAGTAAGGTGATTTGATAGCAAACAAGCCAATGAAAACCAGGACATATGGATGAAAAACAAAACAAAAAAAAATGTTAATGGATGTTAATGATTGATCTCTAACTGATTTTGTGTTAAAAATGTATTCATGGATATTCTATCAATAGTCATGGCAGCAACTGCACCTCATCTAATTCTGTTTTTTTCCCTGCCTGAGACCTTTGCTGAACAAGGAAATAAAAACTTAAAATGTGAAAAAGAAAGACAAAAAACAACCAATGAAAATGAGAGAAAAACACTTGTTTTTAAACTTATCAGTTCTTAATGATTATTGATTGTTAGTGTTTTAACTATTGGTAAAGCAAAACACAAAATGTAGAGCCCTATCTGGAGAGGTGACAGTGACATCATCAGTTAAAAGTAACTAATAATCTGAGTAGTTTTTGTGACGAATACTCTGTACTCTTACTTGAGTATTTTTCTAAAACCAGTACTTTTATTTGCGATTGAGTAATAGTTCAGCAATGTAACAGTACTTGTGCTTGAGTACAGATTTTCAGTACTCTTTCCACCACTGCTGGTCGGTAATGCTGATAGCTGCTAACCAATTCCCAAAGACTCAAAGTGACACTAAAGAAGGTTTATACACTAAAGTTGATGAACTAATGGAGAAGATAAAGAAGGTGAATGTGCTTCTGGTCTGGTCAATCTCGATTCTTGATCTTTTGAATTGGTTGCAAAATTAAATACAATGTGGCTCAGTTTTAGCTGGTGCAAAAATATTTCAAAAGTGGATGTTGTATATGGAATTTTTTGTACAATTTTATTTTCAAACATTAAAATGGGGTTCACTTTGTTTTTTCTTTTAATTTGGCGAAGAGAGGCACAGCGCGTAATAAGAAATGCATCTCCATTCCTGCGTGACCGTTCACATTCCACCAGAGAGAACGAGTCATTCTGTGTCTTACTCAAAAATCTGGAGGGCTGTAACACTGGTAACCCCAAAGTGTTTCCTCTCAACGATTAAGGTCAGTGGAAATCAGTCAGACTGAACTAAACTCTCACATTTATGCTCCAATGAATGGAAACGCACAGAAAAAGAGTGAAACTTCAAAATGAAGCGATGAACACTGTTTATAAAACGCCTTAAATTTTCCTGTTTAATCTCACCTTGTCTGGGTCCAACAGGGAACAAACACCAAAGCTCATGCAGCCCAGTAGCTCACTCATCCTGTGGATACAGACACAGAGACAGACAGAGAGAATAAATAAGCAGGAGAGAAATCAATTCATTCCCTAAGTAAGTCTGATGAGTGATGTAAGTGAAGTCTGACATGTATAATGTGTTTTTAACCTCCGAAAAGGCTCGATCCAGCAGAGCTATCCGCAAATATAAACTAATCAATGAGAGGTTGTTTAAAATTTTATGGTGTTTTCCATCTTGGTGTCAGAGTATGTGGAAGATAATCTTCTTCAATGTTACCGCACAGAATTATTTATGCCAAAAAAGATAAAAGAAATCCGATCCCTTGGGTGAAATCTTGTTTTAGAAGCATAGTAAACCCTAATGAGGACACACAGGGGAATAATGAAAAAAGTTCAAAGCAGTACAAGTGTCATCCTGAAGAATTATTTCTGATTAATGTGTCAACGTACTGACAAAATTTAAGAACATATGATGAAAAGTTGTTTGAGTCTTTGTAAGGTGGTAGAAAAAGAGCGTTGAGGTGTTTAATTATGCATATATGAGGAAAGCTATTCCCGACAACCTCCCAGCTGGACGGGGCTAATGCAGCTGCAGATGGATGCTGCTCTGAGGACAAACTGGCCGCCAGCACATCTCAGCACCAGGAATGTCTCTCAGCAAAACAAACCAGTGACCGAAAAAAGCTCGGCTGCATTGATGAAATGTCACAGAGACAATTTTGAGTGTGTGAGAACCTGTTGCTACCTGTGCTGCTGGCTTAATAAAGGCGTAATGGCTTTTCCCAAACACGCTACCCTTCTAGTGATGTGTCATGATCCATTTAAAGTGAATCAGAAGAGCCGGCTCTCAGGTTTTTCCTTTCGCTCTCACACTGAGCTGGTGGCAGGTGAAGGCCTGAGTTTTTCCACACTGATAAATTTTTGAGTGTGAAATCCAAGCGGCAACATCTGGTCTGAAAAAATGAGACAACACTGATGAGCTATAAAGCTGCTGTTCCTCCAGTGACCGCTTGAGGCTGGCTCCGGGAGTACCGGAAGTCACGTACACACAAACGCAAAAAAGGCTGTTTTCAGAGCTGAAATTATCGTATTTAAATCCTGGTACAAACTCTGTCTCCCGTCTTTATCGCTTATTTCGCTGACGGCACACACTGTGAGGGGGATTAATTTTTTTCTAACTCGGCCATTTGAATGATAATGAGATAACGAGCTTGCCCAATCAGAGCCACAGCTCACATCACGTGACTGACGGGCGCCCAATAGCTGTGAGTTTGGGCACTCGTCACTCGTCCCAATTCCAGTATGGCCACGCCCGTCGTTTAGCCTCAAAACGGAGCTGCAGTAACAGACGGGTGACACCAAGGAGACCACGTCAATGTTTTATACAGTCTATGGTAAAATCAAAGTAAATTACTGGCTAAATTTTGCGTGACTTTCGCAGCAATCTTCACATTATCATCATTTACTGCTAAATAGTCTCACAGTAACTTCTTGTAACTTCACAGCCGTAATGTTACAGGAATTCTTCATAAAATAACAACGTAATACTGTAGTTTTGCAACTGCAAGATAAGTGATGTTACGGTAATTTCTGGTTCATTTACACTTTTATACTATAGTTTTACAGCTGTAATTTTACCATAAGTGAGGAGGGCAGGCAGTGGACATGAGAGCCTGCTGTACATGGGTGCACCACACGGGCGATTACACCGTGTCCCCTCCCTCACTCATGGTCACGAAGTATTACAGTATTTTAAATGTATGCCCCTTTACTTTTTTCCGGGGTAGATTTTCATCATTGTAACATTTTTTTACAGTAAAAGTCAACAGAAGGTTCACTTCTTCAGCATTAGGTTTGATGGCACCTTCCGTTAATAAAGTTCCCAGAAGTCCATCTAACACATTCAAAATTTACAGTAACACACTGTGGTATTACAGAGAATTTTTTTATATTAGAATTTTATTGTGAAACAGCAGTTAAATGCTGTGAAGTCTTGTGACAATAGTTTTTATAGGTATTATTTGTGATATCACAGGGGCTTTTGATTACAACATTTAACTGTAAAATAATACTGTTAAAAACTGTGAAATCCTGGTTACATTAATACTGTTTGTTTGACTTTGGTTCTGGTTCTGTTCTGTGGATATGTTTGTAATTTTTTGTTGATTTTTGCAGTAAAATTTGATTAAAATACTAAACAATAGTATGAAGGATTTTGTAACTGAATAAATGCACAAAATTAGGCACTTATAAGGCTTCTTATGAAAACGCTGTACGTCTAACAGTTTTCAACACAAAAACCATTAGTTTTTGCAAAGTTAATGTAAAATATATGACTATAAAAGATCCTAAATTGAGAGCCGTTCAGGAGTCAAAAAAGCCGGTTCGTCCTTGGGAGCCGAGCCAAAAGAGCCAGCTCATTGAAAAGAGCTGAACTTCCCATCACTACTACCTTCCAGTTGTGTCTGTGTGAAACTAAAAGATCAAACAGGTCAGTATATTTGTTATGCACCAAATTGAAATCTGTTCAAAAATGCTAATATTTTTAATTGGATTCTCACAACTCCTGATTGCGTAAAGCAACATAATGGTCAAATGTAAGAATCCTTCTTTTTTGACGCACATGATAAAGGGTGGTCATTTTCCAGCTCCAAAAGTGAGGGGAGATTTCTTATTAACTCCAGATAAAGCAGCATCTTGCTCTCCATCAGCGTTTTTTTACAGCTAAGGTTTTTATAGCATCAGCATCTTTATTGGTTGAGGGGAAATCTTAGCACTTTCTTGTCTCTACAGAAGCATTTAACGAGCCCTTGTAAAAACCTTAAAGTGGCACGAGGGGATATTTGAAGTATGATAGAAGGTCCACAGATTCCTTTCTATTGCTTCTCTGCACTCAGGGACAGATTCAGAGCTCACAAATGCAAAAAATAACATCCTCTCGTCAACAAAAGTACAGTCTTTTCATGTTATTTCATTGCTGCTTTGAATGCTTAGAATGAGATCTGTCCTTGTGAATAGAGTGGACGTATTCAACAGGTTGAGATCTCAGGGTTTTCTGCTCCATCCTCACTCCATGACGGGGCTTTGGGAGGGGTTGTTCGGATCACTGCTGCTCATCAGACTGCAAACACTGACCAGATGCTGCCCTGGTTTATCGGGTCTTTTACTTGCTTGATAGCACCGAGGCAATCTCTGGTTATGTGTGAAATGGACTTTGATGAGTGAGAAATAAAGATGTGAAGAAACAAACCTTGGTTCTGGAAGGAAATTGGAACATTTAAAAGTTTGAAGGATATGGGATAAATAATCTAGGACATGCTCCAGAAAACAAGGAAATATGGAAAAGATATTTTTGGTGTCTTGTTGATACTTTATTCTCAACCTGTGGGTCCTGACCCCAGTGGGGGTCGCGAGATGATTTCTGAGGGTCGCGAAACCATTTGACCAAATCTAATTAATATTAAATTACAGAAATTCAACCAGGGTTGTTTGAGTTGTTTTCTGCCTCATTATTTTTCAGAAATTTGTTGCATCAGCTAAGTTTGTATAATATGAACTGCAGTGTTTTACCTGTATGAGTTCAGTGAGCAAAAGTTGACAAACTCATTCATATTTTCACTGCAAAAACTTAAATCTAAGCAAGTGTTTGTCTTATTTTTAGAAAAAAAATGTCTTTTTGTTCTCAATATGAGCCACATTCAAGTGACCAGTCCAGACAAAATGTCACATTTCAAGTTATTCAAAGACAAAAATGTCATCTAAGTTCCTTAAAACAAGTTAAAAAAAAAAATCTTGTATTGTATAAATTTCAAAAATTTTATCCCACTGGCAGATATTTTTTATTTATTACAAGCAATCAGACATTATTTTTGTCTTTAAATAACTTGGAAAAAATGAAAAAATATCGACTCGTTCTTTTTCACGCTCGACAACATAAACGTTCTGAAACAAACTTGGGCTGTTTTTCTCTTCACTCTTGTGTTAAAATTTTGATCAGAATGAGTTAATTTTGCTTTCTTAAATCAAACTAAAAAATATATATAAATCCTTGGGGTCTCAGATACCAGTGCATGTTAAATCAAGGGTCATAACTCAGAAAGGTTGAGAACCACTGGTATAAACTACTTCCAGCTGGCTTCACCAAATTAATACGCACTGACATTTGGTGTGAATGAGGCTTAACAAAGATGAGCAAATCGCTCTTAATCTGTGGCCCAGAAACTCTCCCAAAAACGTCTTCAAAATCATTCCATCATCTTAACTCAACAACAAATGTAAGCCTGTCACTGTATCACTGCTGTGCAGTTTATGCAGCCTTTGAGATAAGTGATTCGTGAACAAAAGGAGCATTGCAACGTTTTAATCGAACAGCAAAGAGCTCATGCTGTGTTCGAAATGCTGTTCTTCGGGATCCCCTTGAAAAAGAGGTTCTTAATCTCAATGGGACTTTCTTGGTTAAATAAAGGTTGAATAAAATAAAAAATAATAGTTTTGTCTTTTCCAAAATCAAATCAATGCCAACATCACCAGACAAGGAAGGTTCAGGAACAAAATGTTTTGGTTCTTACTCTTGAAGAGCAGAACCCAAAACTCTGTTCAAAACGAAATGATAGGAAAAAAAGTCTGGTTCAAAGCCGAGGTTAAAACACAACAGTCTGAGTATCACAGGAGCTGCTGGTATTCTGGGATTTTCCTAAACAGGTACCTTGTTGAGGAGTCAGAGTTCCACACTGTGAAGAGGAGTCTCTTGTGAAGGTCATCTTTCGTGATAACACTGAAAAAAGAGGTGAAGATAAGATGAGGTCATCAGTCTTTGCAGCGTTATGCAAGCTAAAATGTCCTAAAATCTGGAAAATTAAGTCTGGTTGCTTACAAGGAGAAAGTTTGCAGAAAGACGGGGTTTCTGCAGTGAGGAACCATCTGAGTCTTCAGCCTTTTTTTTGGATCGCTGTCTGGAAACAAGCCAACCTGAACAAGACAGTAAAACAACTTCTACTATTGTTTCTTAATCCCCACAGCAGCTTTTTTTGTATCTTTCCATTATTCTCATATATTATTTTTCCCACATAGCTGCTGCTTTGAGCTGGCCCAGGGAGTTTTGGCCACTTTTGCTCTTGTTAAAGTCATGGGAAAAGTGCAAGAAGAAACAAATCATGTATCATATTGCACAAGCGCCCTATGTCACTGAAAACTGTAATTTGCTTCCAACTCAGTTAAAATATGAGTTCTTTTTTTTTTTTTTTTTTTAATCGATATTAAGATTTGAAATATCGATATTGCATAGGAAATCTAAATATTGCGATAAATTGCTGCATCATTATTTTTTGACATTCCTATTTATAGGCGACCTGAATCTCTGAAATTGATTCTGTATTGTTTATTCCTAAAACTGCTGCACTTTATGGCCTAAAAAATGCACTGATCAGTTGGTCTTGGTTGAGTACCACCTTGGAAAAAAAAAAAAAAAAAAGGTTTTGTTTGTTTAAGCTTATGTATTCAAACAGGTCATTAATCACTGATTCCCTCGTATCCAAAAAAATTCTCACTGTTCTTGGGTCAAATGTTAATATGCGATTCAAATGAGAATAGTTGAGATAAATTAATTACAAAGCCTTTTTTTAATTACATCCTAGCCCTACTTTCTATACATACCTTAACATAAGAGTCACATGACCCATTGGACTCCGCCACCATATCCCTGGCCTCCAAAACTGAACACACACAAACAGAGCTGAATTAATTATAGCATTGTAGTTGCATTAATTATGAACATGCATCTGCTTGTTTTCAGGTGCTCGGTCAAACTATGAGCAGAACAAACAGCTGACCTAGAATTTCAGACTGCACAGTACAGCAGAGTATGACTCACAGTCTGTATGTCGTACAATATTTCTTAATGAATCATGTGGACCATGTGTTCAGATGCTATGAGTCAAGGGACTGGGAAGTGGAGAAGTCTGTTCTGTGCGAGCTGCCAGGAGTAACAGAACTTGTCTTCTTTTTATTCTAGCACTTACACTTAAAAGAAAAAAAAGATGTCTGCAATAACAAGTTAACAAAAATCTAGTGAAGATTGTAATCTTTAAATTTTATGATAAAATCTGCAAATTTTATAGGAACAGCTGCTCAAGTTGTGGGTTTGTCAATATTTGATGCTTGTTTTTCCGGCCTTAAAACCAGCAGAGCTATTTCACTTTGGCTTTTTTTGATTCAAGATACAGAACTAAAATTTTCCAAAAAGTCCAGAGAATTCATTTTTTCATGAGTTATATGTTTACCTCATGGCTTTAAATTAGCAGAGAGCAACTATTGTTCAAGAAAGAGCCATGAAACTCCACAAATTGATTATAGGGATTTGAAAATTTCATGCATCTCAAGTTCTTGTAATGTTTGTAATATGTTACGAAACAAAGATGAGACAAGAAGAAACACAAAGAGTAATATCTGATTAATACATGGCCCTCTGTGAAGAAGAAATGACAGCAGCACAAAGGCCGCTGAGAGAGATCGACAACTTTAAGTAGGAGGGTGCATGGCTGTGGTTGCTAGGAGACCAAAACAAGCAAGCGTTTTTGATGACAAGTGGTCGACACTGACTTATTTCTGTGCATGGTAATGTATAAATAAAGTTGTCTCATAACTCCTCTGAGGGAAAAGTTGATGTTAATTTGATGATGACTCACCGCTAACGACAAGCACCTCCTTCTCCATGACGACTGACAGCTTCAACTGACCTTAAAGGAAAAAACACGAGAAAGACAGACTGAGTGTACAGTTTTCTATGACTGTTAGATTTTTTTAGACTACTCGAGCACCATAAACAGTCAATATGTACATCATTTATGCCTGAAAAACACCACATCCGTCTGCGGTCCAGTTCCACTCTGGTACGTGTCGACTGTGTTTGTCAACTCACACCTGCTGCATGTTCAGACTTCGCTGATAGACGGCTGGGAATTCCTTTGCTTCCCACTCCATTTCTTAGCCTCTCTTCATTTATGTTGGTCTGTAAAACTTTAAACCTGCTGACTCCTAACGTGTCTTCGCTTGCTAAGTCTGTTTGTTGTTGTTGTAGTCAAGCTGAATATGATCTGATTTTGACAGTTTGTTTTATTTTGAAAGTCACAGGCTCTTTTTTTGCAGTACTTCTTATCCACTCGATTTTCCCTACTGTGAGGGTTGACCAATGACTGTATATAGAATGGACAGCGCGCTTCCGCCTGTCACCGTTCTACGTTTTTGAAGCCAAAAAAACAGTTTCTCTAGCTGCCATTGTGCAGCCAGAGTCTGCGCAGTAGAGAATTTCCGGTGGAGCCAAGTAAAAAAGAGAAATAAAAATATTCACTTCTTCCTCTTCTTCAGAAGGTTTAGTCTCCTTTTGGCTCTTTCCCGAAGTTTCTTATATCCCCGATAAAAACTACTCACGAACGGCAGCTGTCAACTATTGTAAAACGAAACTTATACCACGGTTTTTAACGTCCAATAACCAATGAGAAACTAACTTCTCAGGAAAAAAAACACCTGAACACCATGCAGCCAGATGACACTGTCATACTACCTTGGCGTAAGGATGAGAGAAACGTTTCTACGAGGTATCGTATTTTTTTAAAGTTTTCCCGGCTCATATCTGGAATACATGGGGAGGCGGGGCTTATGACCTATACTGCAGCCAGACACCAGGGGGCGGGGCATCTGCTGGAAGCTTCAGTTTGAGTCGAACGTCGTTACGTCCACTCATTATACAGTCTATGGATTAGACATGCAGCCGTACCCAAGCAGCAACCTCCGATCTGAAAAAATGAGACAACACATAAGTGCTAAAAAGCAGCTGTTCCTCCAGTGACCGCTTGAGGCTGGCCTTGGAGGTCCTGGGAGTCACGTACAAATGAATGGAAAAAAGGCCGTTTTCAGAGCTGAAATTATCGTATTTAAAGCCTGGTACAAACTCCGATTCCCGACTGGATCGCTTAGTTCACCAACGGCACACACTGTGAGGGGGGTGAATTTTTTTCTGACTCGGCCGTTTGGAAGATGTTAAGATCAAGAGCTTGCCCAATCAATGCCACAGCTCAGATCACGTGACTGACGGCCGCCCCATAGCTGTGAGTTTGGGCACTCGTCACTCGTCCCAATTCCAATATGGTTGCGCCTGCCGTTTAGCTTCAAAAGGAAGCTGAAATAACAGATGAGTGACGTCATGGAGACAACATCCATGTTTTATACAGTCTGTGGCTGTAACGTATCCATTATGAGCTGACACATTGACTTAAACATAAACCTATATGATCTGGTGACGGAATAGTCCGGACCGCAGATGGATGTGGTGTAATTTAGCTGTAACTCCTGAATTTAAAATCCAGGATGAGAAGCAAGAATAATAAAGAGAAAGCTCCCACAACAACTACTTTGTCAACATAGACACAGATAACAGAGTATCTCATCACCTCCGAGGCCAAAGGGCCAGAACGTGTATGATCAACTTTATCAACTCAGGAAAACCCTTTCTCTGTAAGTGCCTTTCCTTGGGAAAACGGAATCTCCCTTTTTTTAAACTGGTAAACTAGGCTAAGCATCTCCTGTTGGTTGCATCATGTGTGACAGATCCTCTCAGTCATGTCTGAAACAGAAATAAAAAACCGTACAAAATGTCGAGTTACTCCTTTTTCACATTTAATTAAAGAGCATAGATGTGATAAAAGTGACATCAGCTTGTTATTACCCTGACTCCATCTCTTTATCAAAGATCAATATAATCCAGAAAATGAATTTAGCATGAGGATCCTTAAAAGATGTTCATCTCGACAACATTAATTAAAGTGGAGAGGAAACTCAAGCTGCAAAGGTAGAATCCACTTGTGAAATCAAAATGTCTCCGATGTGTTTATTGTTTCTGACAACAGGAATCAGTAAGTGTAAAATGAGCATGATTACACATTTTATAATAAAACAGAAAAATACCAGTATTTACTGATTCCCGTTATTATTAATGTTCAGCTTCGGATAATTAAAAGTTCAAGTTTTTGTTTTTGTTTTCGTTCCCTGAGACAGTTCAGAGCTCTGGTAAAAAGAAATTAAAAAATTAACACGAACTCCCCATTCCCTCTACTGGCTCTACATCAGTGGTCCCCAACCTTTTCCAATTCAGGACCTACTTAAAAGTCTCAAAATGTTTGGGGCCCAACTCCAATCTGGAGACTATAAAATGCCTTGTTAGAGCTGAAATGTGAAATAAAAATAGTAATAAAACCCCAAATCTAATAACTGGTCAATAATGAAACAGATGCCAACTTCTGAAATTTTGGGACAGTGATTACATTTTTGGGTTTGACATTTGCTTTACTCCATATCAGGTTTTATTGCATTTTTTTCAAATTACATTTCAGGTCTTTGTTTAATTTGGGGTCATGTTGCATATTGGGCTTTAACATGTTTAACATCCTTTAAAACATATTTGAGTTTTACCATTTTAAACATTATTCTGTATATTTGCATCTTTATGTAATTAATTACCTCCATTAAAATTAAGACTATTTTGGAAACAATTTGGTGGCCCACTTGCAATACCTCCGCTGCCCACCAGGGGGCCATTGGTCAGTGATTATAGTCTTGGGATATACAACATTTGTTTCATAACATTTCAGGTTTGATTGCATTTTTTAATTATATTTCGGGACTTTGTCAAATTTGGGGTCATGTTATATATTGGGCTTTAACTTGCCTTCTTAAAGGACTTTTCTTATATATGTACATTTGAACATGTTTAGTATCCTCAAAGATGTAATATTTTAAACATTTTTCTGTGTCTATTTGCATCATTATGTAATTCAGACAATTTTGGAAATTATTCGACGACCCACTTGCAATACCTCCACGGCCCACCAGGGGGCCACGACCCACAGGTTGGGAATCGCTGCTCTACATGAATTTAAAAAATCTTGGAACATGTTTGTCATCCTCTCTATGTGGATTTGAGCCATTTACAGCAAATTCATGAGCCATGGGTCTTGAAATTAAAAAAGGTATCTAAAATACAAAAGCATTCAACAAATATTGGGAGCTTCATCTGCAACAGCATCAGAAATCAATATCAGCTGTTAAAAAATCCATGAGGGCAGCCTTTCTTTTTCTTTTCTATCACATTTCCTCTCCCCCATTCACACTTTCTTTCCTTTCCAGTAAGTCTCCTCACACTGACCTGTTAGCAGCGTTGACATGGTCACTGCTAACACCCGCTTTGTGCTGCCTTTAAATTACTCCTGCTCATAAGAGTGGAGTCTAAAGCTAAAATGTGGGAGCCTGGTTGTGTGATAACGCTGCTGGCACTTCAGAGCTTGGGTACTGGGGATGTTTGTCGTTCCCACACTGAACTTGGCATGGTTTTGTGCTTCTGGCCACGTTGGAAGAACAAAGTGAAAAACAATGTTTGAAATGTCTTCCTGGTGCGTCTGAACATGAAGGTACAGATGGAGCAGACAGAAAAATAATAAATACATGAAACTCCCTGCAGGTATCAGGGAAATCAGACAAACAAAACGCAAGAGGAAGCTGTGGAGACAAATAATCAACAAGTTTGTCATCTTTAATTATTTGTCTCCATGTCATTATCCTCTTTAAGGTGTAGACGCACAAAGTGTCAAATGAATATTAATGTTTCCTCTGCTTTTGCATTAAGAGACTGACATAGTTTATAGTTAAAGATGAACACACAGAGGTTTCCTAAAGCTAAAAAAGAAGACCACAAGACAATAGAGCTGTCTTTTTCCAATGCAGATGGCATGTAGGAGTGGAACAACGACATTGTGAAAGCAGAGGTTACAGCCTGAGAGAGTAGGAGTGAATTAATAGGGCATGGCAGATGAGACAGCACCGAGGGTCAATACATGCACCAGTGAAAACACGCCCACCACACAATATCGCGGGTGAAAATGCACTTCACTATGGTTGTAATATGAATACATGGCTTCTGGGCACCCATGCCTCAAAAAACATTTTCTGACAGATGATAAATAATACATTTTATGGAATGAATGAGGTTTGAAAAGGGCATGTTTAAATCATGGTTACCACAGTATGAATGTTAACATGCTGATGTTGATGTTTACTGCATTTACTTTGACTATTTTACTCATGTTGGATGACTATTGATATAAAGTAAGACTGAGGCTCAAGGCAATGCAGTTTAGTGAATGTGTACTCAAAACATTGAGTTGTGTAACAGATCAGTTGTGGCTAAATGCGTAATTCAAGTCCTCAACAAAATAAAAACAGTTTTAAATATTTGATTTGCTCCATTGAATGTTTTTCAGCGACTGTTCATCAACATTAAAAAGCTCGGGAGAGAACTTTCCATATGGCCTTCATTGCATGGACATCTCTGGCCAGAATTGGTAGCGTATTTCTGAAATAAAGACATAATTTCTCATAAGTACCACCACCCTCTATAGTGGAGAGATGTTTCTCTTGCCCAGGCATGCAAGTGAATGTGGAGATTTAACATTACTTTTCTATGGTAAAGCATCAACATAGTGCATTTATCTGTAGTTACATTAGCACTTTAGTTCAAAACGTGGCAACACGTTTACTTTGTAACCGGACTATAGCACGATTTGCCCCCTGCAGGAAAAGTAGAGCTGGCAGTCACACTGCTTTAATTTGAACCAGACTTTGGCATGATTGCCGACACACGTCACCATCATTATAAAGTGTCAGATTTGGGGAACACAGAAAACTTTGTTCCAATTTTTGTCACTTTTTGGCTCATGATATGTCGTTTTGGATGCAGCCTCAAACATCGATGCCATTGATTGAAGTGTTCAATGAGTTGTCATGGTGATTTTATTATGCATTATGCCGCATGAAGCACACCTTTCTCAAGCATACAGAAGCAGGGAAGTAAATCATGACTGAGCACAGTTTACTTGCGGTCACACTGGCGAAATGAGCTGGACTTTACAGCTGAAGCGCACTGAAGTACGGCACGAAAGGCCAGCGCGACCGCACCCAAAGACATGTCCGTAACTTGTATTGTTGGTGAATCTTTGTTATTTCTAGTTATGTTCAATACTGCTGATTTCCTCACAAATTCCAATACTGAGTAAAATTCTTACTAGTATTGGCGATACTGATCTGAAATCGAAACTGATTGTACCAATTGGACTGGTTGTAAAAAATAATAGATGTATAGTTAACGTTGTTTTTTACAGAATTTTGCTATGTTTGCCATGGCTATTTTATGCAATTTCTCTTAATAATTGAACAACACCTTATCTTTGTAACTCACTTCAAATGATCAATTCTCCAGAAACCCCACCTGAATAAATGTAGGGGCTGAAATATCTGCATACATGACTCTGTTTACTTTCTGTCATTGTGTTTACAGACTGAGTGACTGATGTGATTACACATTATGAACTCACCCAGGCAGAAGGAAAAGTAGTTCCCACCAATCGCACATGATCCTGTTAATTTTCAACATTACTTCAAATAACAATAGTATTAAAAGTATTGATATTTTGATTAGAGAATTGATACTGGAGATACTAGAGCGTAAACATCTGGTACCTATAGTATCTATACTAACTACTAGTACCTTCTACAACCTCACCAAGCAGCACAAACGTAACCTTGCTCTTTAGTTGATTGGTAGATTCAAGTTTTAACTGACCACAAACCAGACCAACTTGGTTTAGACACCAGCTTGAAGTTGCACTATTCACGTCAATTGAACAAGGAATACAAATTCTTGGAGCAGACACCAATGGACGACTGTAGCAGGGCCCATTCTCACAGGTTTTTAACAGCAAAATAAGCAGTTTGACATTTAAAAAGAAGATTTGGCAAATTTTTTATGGACCCAACCAACATACTCAGCTCTGCTTTTTATCCCATCAATACCATAGACTGTATAATGAGTGGACGTAACGACGTTCGGCTCAAACTGAAGCCTCCAGCAGATGCCCTGACCCCCGGTGTCTGGCTGCAGTATAGGTCATAAGCCCCGCCTCCCCATGTATTCCAGATATGAGCCAGGAAAACTTAAAAAAATTACGATACCTCGTAGAAACGTTCCTCTCATCTTTACGCTAAGGTAGTATGACGATGTCATCTGGCTGCATGGTGTTCGGGTGTTTTTTTTCCTGAGAAGTTAGTTTCTCATTAGTTATTGGACGTTAAAAACCGCGATATAAGTTTCGTTTTACGATAGTTGACAGCTGCCGTTGGTGAGTAGTTTTTATCTGGGATATAAGAAACTTCGGGAAAGAGAGCCAAAAGGAAACTAAACCTTCTGAAGAAGAAGAAATAAATATTTTTATTTATCTTTTTTACTCTGCTCCACCAGAAATTCTCGCAGACTCTGGCTGCACAATGGCGGCTAGAGAAACGGGGTTTTATGGCTTCAAAAACGTAGAACGGTGACAGGCGGAAGCACGCTGTTCATTCTATATACAGTCAATGGTTAATGCCAGGAAGCACTGTTACCCCAAAGAAACAACCTCCCAAACACACCTGCTTCATTTTTTTTGCTATACTTATAATAAAAGTTACAGAATTTTTTGACATAATATGAATAACCTGTGCATTAAAAGCTTCAATTCCAAGCTTTCATCCTATTTCACTTCTCCACTTGCTCTTTCACTTAAATGGCTTTTGCTCTACAACACCACTCCAACTTTCGATACAACTTCTAAAGATGACCTTATATTGGTGCTTGAGGCTTCCTACAACTTGTCCTGGGGAAGGGCCTAAATGTCTGGCCCAATATTGTCACAACAGTTGTAGAAATATGTCATTCAAAAACACAAATGTTGACTTACTGTCAGAAAAAGACAAAAATAACTGGAGCAAATCAGTGCCAGTGAGAGACTATACAACTCTCTTGGCCAGAACTGCACCTCCAAAAAGCATCGGGCTAAAGCTAATTAGTGAAACATATTCCCCTGTTAGATTTTCATCCCACTAATGCCAGTTGGAGCAGATGCACTTACTGCAATTCTGCTGCTAATTGATAAACAAATTCCTAAACCTGTTTGCCAAAAATACCACAGCAGTGAATTCTCTTACTTGTTTTACTCAGTAGGAGATGAAAATGCTTCCTGTCTGTCTCAATTTGAGACATCATCAAGCTGCCATAAGAATTTTAACGAAAATGTCGAGCTTGGAGTTGAAGCGTTTGTTTTTCGATGACCAGCTTGTAACATATTTACAAACAGGTCCTGAGAGCTACAGCGACGACAAACCGTCCACACAGATGGCTTTGTTCTCTCAGTTCACATGATGTAAACAAACCAGCCTCCAGGTGATGCCAAGATAAAGTGTAAAAAAGACCACAGCGACTCTGACCTTTCCCCTCCAACGAACAAAATCCACTCAGTTTATCCGTAACTCCGAGCGAATGTTTGCACCAATTTCCGAGACGTTACCTTGAGGTTTTTCAAAGCTGTTGAGTTTTCAAGAAATGGGCAGACAGATGGATGAAACTCCAGGAAAAACAAAGTCCCCTGAGCAACTATAGTCGCTGAGGCTTTGGCATCCAAAGCTTCAGATGGGAACTATGCTGTTTCTTTCTAGCGGAAGAAAGGCAGCGCTTCTTTAAAATTATGGCTTTTTTACTCATCCAGGAAAGGTAAGGTCACACGAAAACAAGTCTATAATGTGCAGGAGGTGCAAACATTTCCACTTTTATGAAGCCAAAGAGATATATTAAAACTCTTTAATTAGAATAATACAGCGTAGTAAAAAGTCTAAAATAAAACTTTTTTTTATGGAGCAGTAAAAAATAATGAGCTCACTCAACAGTAAGAGTATTCATAACAGGAGCACAGGTTGTGATAAAAGGCACAGAAACAACAAGAGGATAAACTGTTAATGCTCTGACTGTAAAGAGAATCAGTTTGATATTCTGGAGTTTTGCTTTTAAGTCACATTACATCAACAAGTAATTAATCATATTACAAACCCAAACTGTTGAAAAGTAATTTAACAGGAAATCTTATAACAGTACGACTCCAGTTCACGAGGAGTAATCTGCACTTGAGTTCATTTGTGTGACATCATATTTCTGACTCCTGGAGCTGAAGAGAAAGGTCTGCGATCATGGCAGCAGAAACAAGTAGCAACTCCTGGTCTAGAAATATGAAGCCCATGGTGAGGTGCTTAAAACTACTGTTCTAAGAGAGTCTACTTGAGATTGGTTGCAGAAAAACTGGAGGCCACAAACATACCAAAGCAAGAAAAAAAGACTATCTCTAGAGCACAAATACTAAAATATGATAGGTGGGAAATTAGACCAACTATGCGTGTATTCTTTGTTTTTAAAGTTACTCTTTCCCCACTGATCAGTGGTTCCCAACCTTTTCCAATTCAGGGCCCACCTCTAAGTCTCAAAAATTATGGGGGTTGTATGATACCTTGTTATAGCTTGATATGTAATAAAGACCCAAAATGTAAGAAAGAATGTAATAAAACCCAAAATGTAATAACTGGTCACAGATGCTGAGCCCAAAAGGTAAAGACCATTTTTCCACAATGTCACAACTTGTTCAATTTTGGGTCAGTGATTACACTTTTGGGTTATACAACATTTGTTTTATTACATTTGAGGACTTTTTTAACCCTCTGATGCATGAATTATGAAAGTCAGTGTCAGGATTTTTCCCTTGAGTGTTTATATTTGTCTTAAAGCATAAAAAGAAGGTTTCCTTTTTTTTCTTCAAACATTTGTAACTGAGGATTTAACTTAAAATAGTGTGAACTTAATGTAAATATGACTTATTTTTTGTTTGACTTCTTTTCTTTTTTTGGTAATTCCCTGAATAATCTTTTTTTAATGCTTTGCGAAACTTTAATTCTCTTTCATCCATTTTAACACTGAATAATTTATAGTTATTACACCGTTTTACCCTCAAATTTGTCTATAACTTTTTTAAAATATATATATATGTAATTGGAAAAAGAATTGAAAACATTTTTCAGGCCCTAAGAAGAATAAAGATATCCTGACACAGGCTAATATGAATTTCCACTACATAAGCCATTGAATTCAGGAGTAAATATGTTTTAGATAGGTGTCCACTGTAGAGACCACTATACACCACAGGGTTAAATTTGGTTCTTGTTACATATTGGGCTTTAACTTGCCTTCTTAAAGGACTTTTCTTATATATATATACATTCGAACATGTTTAATATCCTTAAAAACGTAACTTGGTTTTATTATTTGAAACATAATTCTGTACATTTGTATCTTTATATAATTGCACTTCATTAAAATTCAGAATATTTTGGAAATGATTTGGCGGCCCACTTGCAATATCTACGCGGCCCACTAGGGGGCCACAACCCACAGGTTGGGAATCACTGAGCTAGATAGTCACCCTGGGAAAACAGATCAAACATTTTAATCCTTACTTTTGTTTATATTTGTATGAATTTTTTCACAATAATGAATGCTAGACACTTTAATTTGTCTGCATTTTGGGACCCCCCCCCATCAATGCTCCGCAACCACCCAGGGGGCCCAGACCCCCATTTAGGAAACAGCTGACACAGTTGACATCATCACTGCAATTTAAGAGCTTATACCTCTCCTGAACACATTTAATGTATATTGTATATTGTAAATTCAATCTGTGATACAGAGTTTTGAAGAACTTTCACATCCTTTCGAAATTAAAAGCACATAAAACATCACTCATAAAAGCAAATATTTTTCGCACCACTTCTTCTTAAACTAAATAACAGCATTTACTGGTCCCAAGTCTGTACTTAAAACTATAATTTGACTGCACTTTGGGACGAAGCTTTGGAAATGTTGCAGCCTCTTTTTCCATGCAAAAATGTCAAGAAATGAACTTCAGCGATTAGTCAGATGTCAAAGTTGAACTTTGACATTATAGTTATTTATTTATTTAGGATTTTTCCAAACATAGCAGCAGCATTTACTTTGCCACACTCTGTCACATAACAAAAATGTTTGAAAAGCTGTCCTACTTTGTTATTGTAACAGCGGCCCTGTCACGACGCCGTCACTCAGAATGATGCCGCGCTGCCACGTACCTCTGAGGCTTTAGTCCTGATTCAAAGCGGAGAACAACCCAGGGCCATAACTAAAGAAAAGGACACCAAGGTTATGTCGACTACTTTCACAAGGCTTGTTTTTACCACTGGAAAAACACACAAAATTTTCAATAAAAAGTCGAGAATGGAACCCCAAAATACATCAATGAGAAAAAAGGACGAGAAGGCCATATTGAGGTGAG
>RPOG01004461.1:0-44389 GCA_008086565.1 Thalassoma bifasciatum | reverse complement strand
ACGATGATAAAATAACAGACCAGCTCTGAGTTGGCTGCCAGGAGGTTGTACATTGAAAACAGCAGTTTGAGCAGACGGCTCTGGTTGGCGTAGAACTCTCTGCTTTGCTCCAGCTCCTCGATGTAGAACTCTCTACAAGGAAAAAAATAAAGGAAAGTGGTAACTGTTAATATCTGGATCATTGATATTTGTATGCAGTATTTAATGAGTGATGCAACTAATGGAGGGGCTATAAAACTAAACATATAGTCAGGAAAATTTCTTCAAGCTCTGACAGCTTTCCAATGAGAGGGCTTTCTCCCTGGCATGGCTCCGTGTTGGATCTAGTTTTTCAAACCTAATTTCTAACTGGCCTGTATACTCAGAATGGAAAAGAGTGGTTCAGGAGCTGAAAAGTAGGTTCACTGCTGGAACAACAAACTGTTGGCTCCAGCTCGTGAACAATTACATCAGCTGTGGGCATTTCATATTCTTTGTTGATAAAATGAGCAAGTCAAGAAAACATCTTCCCACTTTTTTTCTGCTTTAACTGGTATGAACATGGGCTGGTTTGCTCAAAAGCACCAAGGTTCTGAGATCTAGAGCAGTGTGAAAGCCCTCTAACTGCACCTATCTCTGAAAGCACAGCAGCTACATAAGACAAGTATGTGACACCACTGTTGGCCGTCTAACTGGTGATCTCCAAATATCTACCTGTCTCCCAGCAGCTCGCTAGCAGTTCTGGAGTGTCTTTGTGGTTTAGGTGGCAGTGGTAACAGCTCTGTGCTGCTGGTTTGGGGTTCTGGACTCAGGAGGGACGTGCTGTTGAGTCTTGTCCTGGAGGCGGACTGACCTGTGGAACCACTGCTACCAAACTCCACACAGCTAAAAACAGAGAAATACGCAGAATAATTATACACACCTTCATTTGAAGGAAAGAGTCATACACAGTGTTTCCCAAACCAACCTGTGTTTGGTCGAGTTTTCTGCATCAGTCTCATCCAAACAGGTCTCTAGAGTGGAAATCTCACTCCCCTGAGAGACTTGGTCGTCTGTGGAGTATGCTGCTGTAGGGTTCTGTCAAGCAGAGAGAAATGCACCTTCAGGACTTAGGAGGAACACATAGGTTCATTTTTACAGAGTGATACTGCCCAGAGCTCCTCTCCTCAGTTTACCTGCTGGATCTTATGAGTGATGTAGTATCGTTCATTACACAGAACAGTAGAAATATCTCTGTATTGTTTGGTCAACAGATTGAGCCACTGAGTGAGTCCGTCCACCATGGCCAGAATTATGGCCCAAATAAAGCGCAGAATATCCAAGATCCTCTGAACTGTCTCACCGTGACCTGAGAGACATGGATATTAATACACCAGGTTAAACTCTGTCTGTCTGATATCCTGTTTTATAAGGTTTTAAGACAGATATCATGTTGCTTTTGTGAGCTCTTATCTGTCTCCTGTTAAATATGGCTACCACTGCCTCAAAGTCAGAAACTCTGGGTGAGTAAACTGAGACCTTATCAGCTGGCCTTTAACACCTGTCATAAGAGACTGCTTTTATCTTTTCCATAGATCTCTTGTCTGATAACTCTTTGGGGCACAAAACAAGAAAATACAGCTCCTGAACTGCAACATGTGATGGTGAAAGTTTGAGAAGATGTTGAATGTTAACTTATTTTACCAGACTCCTCCTCTTCCTCTTCCTGTGTGACAAGGTCCTCCATGACTTCATCACCACTACAGCCTGAAAGAGCACACACACACACACACACACACACACACACACACACACACACACACAAGAAGCTAAATGGTCACTGAGTTGAAGACAATGGCAGCTGAGCTGCTTTCCAGACTGTGGAAGAATGGGAAAAAATTCCAGCTCAGAAACACTTCAGTGACAGTTCACAAACACTTACTGAGTGTTGTAAGAAGGACAGGGTATGTAACACAGTGGGAAACATGAACCTGTCCCAGTTTTTCAGGAAAGTGGTGCAGCCACCAAATTCAAAATGAGTGAATATTTGCAACAACAACAAACAGATAAAGTTGATCAGTTTGAACAATAAATATCTTGTTTTTGTGTAGCATTCACCTAAACACTGATTTAACAGGATTTGTAAATCAGTGTTATCTGTTTTCATTTAGAATTTGCACAACAACCCATCTCCTCTAGAAATAAGGATGTGTCTCAGCCAGTCTTTGCCTTAAATGTGTTCAATTTTCGATGTCACATCTTACTTTTTGTCACAGTTTAGAGGAAAAGCTAGCTTATCTTGACTCTTGTCAGTGACTTACTCTGATCCATTATTCGGACTCTGAGTTTCTGCAGAGACTGGCTGCTGGCTGCTTGCCGAGCATTCACCTTCTTTGTGATTTGCACTGATGACCTCAATCAAAGAAAACATCAGTTTGAACAACATACCTATGGCAGAGAAGTCCTCCTGTTGAGAGCTCACTACTAGCTCATTCTCCTTTTTCTCAGCTGCTCTCAACTGTCTCTCATGCTTCTGCCGTTCTCTCAAAGCTGCTTTCACACTGGTCACCCAGGCTTGGTACGCCAACTGTAAGGAAAACAAGACTCACTGACACAGAAATACGTCTGTTATGATGAAGCTAGCTCATCCATTTGGATATGTCTCTGGGTGTAGAGATGGGTTCTTTACTCAGAGAACCATGTGTGTGTGTGTGTGTGTGTGTGTGTGTGAGTGTGTGTGTGTGTGTGTGTGTGTGTGTGTGTGTGTGTGTGTCGGGGACAGGCAAACCTGACAGGCAGTCTTTTTTTGGGGCCTCTGCTCTTCAGACTGCAGGTCATCTTCATCTTCACTGTCTGATTCAAAGAGGTAGTATTCTCCAGAGTGGAGCACTGTTTGAGAGGAAACAGGTCAAATTTTAATGACCTGTTATAACTCCACCTTTGATGAGTAGAACAGTACTTTATTAGTAAAGCACACATAATTCTGCCAAGTCTCACCTGTAGCATGGTCTAACCATGGCTGATGCCATTTGGTCTTCTTCTTCTTCTTGTCTGTGTGGGTCTCTGAAAAAAGAAATTTCATTTTTAAAGGGCAGCAAAGTAAGAACTAAGTTTAAGTTATCCTAATATTTTTCACCTCAGACCACAGTAAATCAAGCTTGATCTTCTTCTCCCCAGTAAAACTTTCCAGCTCCTCCAGGTGAATCTTGAAGTGTAAGGTGAGGCATCCCTATCTAATGCTGAGTCAAAGGTTGAGTCCAGACTCCCCTCAAAGGAAACTCTTGTCAACTGCTGAAATCAGTGATCTCATTCTTTTACTGACTAATTCACTGAGAGCTTTGTCTTCCAACTCAGATCCTTTTTGCCACAACGGTCAAGTACAAGATCCAGAAAGATCCATGGTTAGTAACAACAATGGTGCATTACGATTAAAAGTTAGACTGACAGATAGAGATGAGAGGGAAACAGGAGAGGTGTGTGACAGTCTGAGCCTATAGCAGCAGAACTGAGACTTAGTTCAGACCTGATACAACTCTAACTACAAGCTTTATCAAAAAGGAACATCTGAGGTCTACTCCTCAAAATAGAGAGGGTGTCTGCCCCCAGACCTCACCTCCCAAACTACTTTTAGAGACCGTAGGCATGATGAGCAGGCCTGCAATACAGAACAACATTTTATCCATCTAGATCACTGAATCTAGACACTAATGGCGCTTTTCCACTATACAATTCCAGCCCTACTCAGCTCGGCTCTACTCTACTCTACTCGGCTCTACATGGTTTGGTTAGCTTTTCCTCTAGCCCGACTACAGAGTCACGGTGGGCGCGGATCTTATAACACAGCTGCGCTAAAGTGCTGCGCAGAAGTGCGTGCATGTTCATCTATAACGCGACACAAACATAATTGTGTACCAACATATGTGCCACCGTGGTCTTTAAAGGAAAAAAAAAGCTTTCAAAAGATTTCATTAAAGTAATACAGCGGCTCAGTGTCGGGGGTCATGACAACGGAGGTAAACAACAGCCTCGTGCTGCTGCACGCAGAGGGAAACGAAGGAGCTGCTTCCTGACATCAACTCTTCCCTGGATCCAGTGAGATCACTTTAATTTTTGATTTTTGGGCCTGGTATACCAGAGATTTTTTGTTGATCAATCATTCTTCTTTGAACTGGTTTTCCTTTTTGGTTCCCTGTGGATTAATGGACTGATTGGTGCTTAAAGACTCTTGTGGCAGACAGATCGCTCCTGCACCGACGAACTTTGATTTAATTTAAAAGACTCTTTGAACCGAACTGTCTTTGCGGTTAACTAAAGGACTTTAAACTTATTTAGGAATCATGAAGGAGCATTTTAGGGCTGTATTTTGTCTTCATTCAGTCTGGTTCTGTGCCGTCAGGTTTAAATGTCATTAAAAACCCGTCACTGACTTATTCGTTTGCCTCTTGTAAGTGATTTGTTCAGAGTCAGAAGCTGCGGAGACGACATTCTGCCGGTCACTCTGACCAATGAGTGACCGGCAGTCCGTCGACGTCACCTTTTAGTATCGGCTTTACTCGCTTGGAACCAGGGTAGAGTAGGTACTAAAAACTGGCGTCTGCCACGTAGTACCGCGCTAATGGAAACGCAACACAATCCGGGTAGAGGCGAGTAGAGTAGGGCCAAGGCAAGTCAGTGGAAAAGGGCCAAAACACTGGAGAGATGTGCTCTCTCTTGGTTCTGCATTCTGAATCAGCTGAAGAGTCCTATAAGACTTGTTAGAGCACCTTGATAAAGAGAGTTGCAGTTAACCTGCCTGAAAGAAATGAAAGCACGGACTAGTTTCTCTGCATCGCTCTGAGACAAGATGTGTCAGATTTTCCTGATGATACAAAATATGATGAGACATGTTGGATGTGAGATTTAAAGAACAAGTCCTGATCAAAAAGAAGCCTCAGGTTCCTAACTGTGGTGCTAGAAGCAACGCTAATGCTATCTAAAGTGCTTATCTCATCAGAAGAAGCCTCTCTAAGCTGTTCAGGTTCAAGAACAATAACTTCAGCCTTCTCTGAGCTCAACAGTAAGAAATGTCTACTCATCCAAGCCCTGACATCTTTCAGACACAATTCAAGTTTAGCTAACTGGCTACTTTCTCCTGGCTTCATAGAAAGGTACAGCTGAGTATCATCTGCATAACAATGAAAGTTTATGGAGTGTTCCCTCATAATATTACCAAGAGGAAGCAAATACAAGATGAAAAGGATCGGACCAAGCACTGAACCCTGAGGGACTCCATAGCTAACCCTTGTGCACACAGAAGACCTGTTGTTTACATGAACCGACTGGGATCCATCTGACAAATAAGATCTAAACCAAGCTAACACAGTTCCTTTAAAGCCAAGTAGTCCCTCTAATCTCTGCATAAGGATCTGATGATCAATCGTATCAAAAGCAGCACTAAGATCGAGCAACACAAGTACAGAAAGAAGACCACGGTCTGAAGCTAAGAGTAAATCATTCGTTGCTATTAGCAGCGTGGTTTTGATGCTATGATGAGCTCGAAACCCAGACTGAAAGACGTCAAAGAGACTATTGCTTTGAAGAAACTCAGAGAGTTGATTAGCTCCAACTGTCTCCAAGATTTGGGAAATGAAAGAGAAGTTAGAGATCGGCCTGTAGTTAACCAAAGAACCTGAATCAAGAGTAGGCTTTTTGAGAAGAGGCTTTATTACCACAGCTTTGAAGAGTTGTGGCACATTGCAAGTCAGTAAAGATGCATTAATCATCCTTACTGAAATGTCATTTTGTTGCTCTGAAACATGTGAGATAACAAAGTATCTTGTTTCTTACCAAATAGGAGCCAACCAAGGAAAGGACAGCAGTGATGAAATAACTACAGACATTGTTGCACATTGCAAAGTAATAAAGTAATTTTATCCAAATGCAAAAATTAGCAGCAATCATATATCCTATCACACCAACTGTTTTTCCAATAAGGTAAATAAAATACCTGCATCAGCAGTAGTGGGACTCTTTTCAGCTTCTTCACTGCTCTTGTGTCCTTCTCTGTACTTTTGCTGCTTTGCGCGAATTCTCTGCATTCTGAAAGAAGAAGACATGAAACAAAAGTTAAGAGTTTGTATTTCTATATTATTTAAGGAGTTATCTATTTTGCAGTAGGGAAGACATAGTCCTAGTATCAAGAATACATTTCAGATGAATTCCAAAGTTGACAGTGAGTTAGGAAATAATGACATGGAATGACATGATGAATGTGATGACAAACCTGAGATCAGAGGTGATCATGATCATAAAGTTACTTTTCATCTCTGCCTTAGGAGCATTTATCTTTTTATATATAGTATGTGAAAGGTAATGTCATTTTGGCAAAACAAAATTTCATGAAACTATGAATTAGGTGCCGAAGTGATATATGGTGCAGCCCTAGAACCCACAGATGTGTTCAAGTCTCATGTACGATGCAGTTTTTGGTGAGATTAAAGAACTACTTCTTCCTGTTGCACCTAACTTTAAAGGCCCTCCAGATCAACACATATTGACCAAAACTGTATCTCTACACAACTTTTTATCATTTAGTTATTCTCACCCTGTAAACATGTTAAAGAGCAGATAAGTCTTGATGTTTGAGAAAGCATTTAAGGACTCTTGAAAATTCCCACAAAATAATCCACTGATTTTCACCAGTTTTTTCTAAATACAGTTGTGCCTGAAAGTTTACACCCCCCAGCAGAATTTCTAATTTTTTGGCCTTTTCTCAGAAAAACCTTTCTATCACTCATGGTTAGTGGTTGGGTGAAGACATTTGTTGAAAAAAAAATTGTTTACTCTTTTTAAACCATAATGACAACAGAAACTTCAAAAATGACCCTGTTCTAAAGTTTACACCCCCCAGTTTTTAATACCTTGTATTTCCCCCTTTAACATCAATAACAGCTTGAAATTCTTTTGTGGTCGTTGTGGATGAGGGTCTTTATTTTCTCAGATGGTAAAACTGACCATTCTTCTTGGCAAAAAGCCTCCAGGTCCTGTAAATTATTGGGCTGTCTTGCATGAACTGCAGGTTTGAGGTCACCCCCCACTGGATCAATGATATCAAGGTCAGGAAACTGAGATGGCCACTTTAAAACCTTCACTTTCTTCTGCTGTAGCCAATGGCAGGTCCACTTGGCCTTGTGTTTTGGATCATTGTCATGGGTGAACGTCCAAGTACGTCTCATGTGCAGCTTCTGGGCTGATGAGTGTAAATTTTCCTCCAGTATTTTCTGATAACATGCTGCATTCATCCTTCATTCATCAGTTTGGACCAAGTTTCCTGAGCCTTTGTAGCTCACACATCCCCAAAACATCAGTGATCCACCTCCGTGTTTCACAGTAGGAATGGTGGACCTTTCATCATAGGCCTTGTTGACTCCTCTTCAAATGTTAAGTTTATGGTTGTGGACAAAAAGTTCAGTTTTGGTCTCATCACTCCAAATGACTTTGTTCCAGAAGTTTTGAGGCTTGTCTCTGTGCGGTTTGGCGTATTGTAAACTGTATATTTTGTGGCATTTGTGTAGAAATGACTTTCTTCTGGCAACCCAGCCATGCAGCCCATGTTTCTCCAAGTGTCTCCTTATTGTGGATCTTGAAACATCCACCCCATTTTTTTCCAGAGAGTCCTGTATTTCAGCTGAAGTTATCTGAGGGTTTTTCTTTGCATCTGGAACAATTTTCCTTGCAGTTGGAGCTGAAATTTTTGTTGGTCTGCCTGATCATGGTTTGGTTTCAACAGAATCCCTCTCTCTCCACTTCTTAATTATAGTTTTAACAGTGCTTATTGGCATCATCAATTCCTTGGATATCTTTTTAAACCCTTTTCCTGTTTTATACAGTTGGATTACCTTTTCTCACAGATCCTTAGACAATTCTTTTGCTTTCTTCATGACTCAGAAACCAGTGTTGTCATTATGATTTCAAAGCGTAAACTTTTTTTTTTTTCAATAAATGTCTTCACCCAACCACTAGCCATGAGTGATAGAAAGGTTTTTGTGTTATCATTCATATTTTCTGAGAAAAGGCCAAAAATCAGAAATTCTGCTGGGGGGTGTAAACTTCCAGGCACAACTGTATCACATTTTCTGTTGACATTGCTCCAAATGTTTAGTGGCATTTTTTAAGATTTGGGTACCTGGATATGTGTCCAAACCATCATCTTTCTAAGTGAAACTATCACAAAGGACTCAACCATGAAAAACTGCCAGGGAGCTCAAGTTAGTCAGGTCAAATAACGGATTCTACACCAAACCTGATTTACAACTGTCATGACTTTTCTAAGCCTGTTATAGGCCTGAAGCTGGCTTTATGCCAAATTTTTATCCTTAAAATGTTCTGGAGCAAATGTTAAAAAGCAGCAGTTGGAATAACAGAACAAAGCAGCCATAGTGAATGAAAGTAAGAGTTTCCTCTTTCTCCCTGAGATTTCTTGCACCAGTGTACTTCTCTGTAACAGCAAACCTGACCGCACATTTAACACTTACGATCTTTTGAGCTGTGACAAGGATTTCTTCTCAGCTTGTTGGCGGAACCGAATGTTCTTCACGATACTTGCTTTGAAAAGCTCAAAACCCCTGGAAGAAAGAAAAAAAGACATTACTGCATCTGCAGAAACTTACTGCCATTGAAAACTCATGAAGCATTCTTCAAACCCATTTCGTTTTGACAAATATACACTCAAACTCTTTTAAATACTTTCTATTTTTGGCAGTAGTGTTCACTGGGGCAAGGGTGGGGGTGGGGGTGGGGGTTGGGGGTCGACCACCCTCTCAGCCCAATTGTTGAAACCTCACTGAAGTGCCCTCCTGGGGGCCAAAGCTGCACTAAAGTGACCTTTTTGGAGCTAAATGTGCGCTTGAGTGGCTTTGTGGGAGCCAAAAGAAATGCAAAAGTGTCCTCCTGGTTGGCAAACCACACTAATCTGCCTCTTTGGTTGGTGTAACATGCTACATTGCCCTCTAGCTAGCCAAATGCATTCCGAAGAGCTACCGGGAGTGCAAAAATACCCTAAAGTGCCCAAAACTAGCCCTAAAGTGCCCCCTTGACAGGCAAAACAAGCTCAAGTGCCCTTTCAGATGCCAAAAGTGTGCTATCGTGCCCTCCGTGGTGCCAAACTTGCATATTTCTGTGTTCTGAGTAAGAAACCATCCATCCATTCATTTTCTTAACTGTCGATCGTGCTATTCAGGGTTGAGGGTGGCTGGAGCCTATCTCAGCTGTCATTGGGCAAGAGGCGGGGTACACCCTGGACTGGTCGCCAGTCTGAGTAAGAAACCAATTTTCCAAAATATTTTACAGCACACTTCTGTCTGTACTGTGTATAGTCAGTGTGACACTGAGCAAAAAAGGCCTAAGTCATTATTGTGAATGATAAGGAAGTGTTCTCCAATCATAGCAGCTTTTTACCCTGAGCACATCAGTGTTCAACTGCTCCTTATAAATGTCTATTCATCTGGTGGTCTGTGTGTAATATTTGAAGAAAAAAAAAAACATTTTGAGAAGAAGTAACACTGTTTTCAATGTAATGTTTTTTTGCAGTGTATCTGAGAGGTTTTGCCCACTGTGTGTGTTTTTTTGAATTGCGTGTAGAATTCTAAGGGTGAAGCATGCTTTCAGAAAATGTGTCAATCGAGGCAGACTGTAGATGCCTCCTAAGGCACCAAAACATGCTTCAGACCCCCCTGGGAGCCAAATTGTGTTCTGTATGTGTCTTTCTTTCTTTAATATCTGCAAGTAAATGAGGTTTCTTCTTTACCTAAGAACTTTAACATCTAAGTGATCTAACATTGGAAAAATGCTCTTATCCACTCAGTGCTCTGAGTATTGTGTTGTGTTGTGTTGTGTTTGTTGTGTTGTGTTGTGTTGTGTTTGTTGTGTTGTGTTGTATTGTGTTGTGTTGTATTGTGTTGTGTTGTATTGTGCTGTATTGTGCTGTATTGTGTTGTGTTGTGTTGTGTTGTGTTGTGTTGTGTTGTGTTGTGTTGTGTTGTGTTCTATATTTTGTTGTGTTCTATTGTGTTGTGTTGTATTGTGCTGTGTTGTATTGTGCTGTATTGTGTTGTGTTGTGTTGTGTTGTGTTGTGTTGTGTTGTGTTGTATTGTGTGGTGTTGTATTGTGTTGTGTTGTGTTGTGTTGTGTTGTGTTATACCTTGAGGCCTGTTTAGCTGAAGCCTGTATCTCTGCCACCACATGTAGAAAGTAGAAACTGAGAAAAACTCTCCTCTGCAGCAACAGGCAGAGAAAACAAATGCTGTCCCAGATTACCCCCGCCTCCTCTACTGGAAGGCTGCAGGTCTTGTCACTCACTTCCTTTGCTGTCCAGAAAAAAACACACACAATGATCAATAACAGAAGTTGCAGTACAGCGGTACAACTTCATGCACGAGAAGTCTGCTACAAACACAGTCTCTTCAAACAATATCTAAAAGTGTACGGACACAAATCTCTGTAGTTTGGTCATAATGTAACTTACGGTCATAGTAGCCTTTGACTGTGCAGACCAGGCTGAAGAGCTGGATCACCCAACAGAAGCCTTTCTGCATCTCAGTCACAAACACACACGCAAGAATCTGAAATACACAAACAGAACTTTTAAAGGTGTGCTCATTAGTTTATTTTTATCACAACAAGTTTGACTTTTACAGGTTTAGTGTTTGGTTTAGGGTAGTTTTAAGACTCAAACCCAGGACTTAAACCATGCGATGAGTTCAACATACCAAGCATCTTTTGTTTGTTCATTTGATTCACCATCACAGAAGAAACTGTGACTTTGAACCTGATAAATCACCTCACAGTTTCTGTGTTGGCAAAACAAGACCTATCACAGACATGAATAAGTCGGCTCTCTGCACATCGCCACATCCTAGGAACAGAGTAAATGATGTGATTTTACCAAAGTATGAAGACATTAAAGATGCTCTAAACTAAAATAAATACAGCAGTTGCCAAATAAAAGAACAGTAGAATACTTGGACGCACACTGAACTGCAGAAATTGCAAACACACTGGCAGAGTGAGATTGTTAAATCTGACAAAAGTAACTCCCTCTCTATCCTATCAAGAGCTTCTCTCATCCCTGGGGCTGATCCCTGTGTGAGGGACTATTTACAACACAGGTGTAACATTTCCTGTGCTTTGCTTTGCCATCAGAAAATCCATCACTGCACTTGCTGTTTGTGCCCAGGAGCTTCAAATGAGACAAACTACAGCCGGGTTTTAAAGATGAGTCATTTGGAGAGAAACATGTTGTGGGCACAAGAGGACCCCTTTATGAACCAGAGTTTATTCACAAAGATCAGGAGTCAACTGACTGAGGAGGGAGGAGAAACTTCTGTACCAGTTTCTGAACAGCAGAGTTCCTGAGTCACCTGGTGCAGGTGTGTAAAGTGTGAGTCCATTTACCCAGAGAGCTCCTGTTCTCAGAGTTGAGAATTGGTACAGACAGAATTCAGGACCTTTCTCAGTCAGAGGATACTAGCAGCTCACAAACAGCTGCAGTCTGCATCACTCACCATCCACAGCGCTGTGCTTCACTGAACGCCATGAAAATATCAAAAAGCATCTTTATATAACATCTCCTTAACCCTCTGATGCATGGAAAATAAAAGCCGATGTCGAGATTCATGAGTGTTTCTACTTTTCAAGGGGCATGAACTTTTTTTTTCAAGTTTTATCCTTTATTTGATTTTGTTTGTTAACAGACATGTCCACTCCAGTGGACTACATGCTCCTGAGCAGCCAACGAAAACACAAGGGATGAGTGTAAAAATGAATAAAAATGTGTTTTTGGTAATCCTATGATTTTTATGCTTCATGAATATATATCCCCACATTTTTACTTTGTAAATTCTATCGTTGATCAGCTTTTTAACTCTCTGATGCATTAGCGCAACTTTATGAAAACAATTTTGAAACATTTCTTTTCCCCCTCCCAGAAGAATAGAAACACTTTCAGAAAACATCTTGACAAAGGCTGATCTGAAGTTCCACCACAGAAAACTCTGACTTTTACATAACTGTCCACTGTTGAGACTACTATGAGAACACCTGCTGGCTGCTGAAGCTTTTCTGACATAATATGTTCACAAAACAAAATAGTCAGAGGAAAAGCAAAGAGACTTCAAGGTTGAAAAGTCAAGTCAAATCATGAGTTTTCATACTTACCGAAAGCATGTTCTTAGATATAATCACTGCCACATTGTAGATGATAAGACAGTCCCACAGAGCCAGGCGGGTTCTGGGTGGTTTGACAAACAGCTGTGTCCCAAACAGAAGGAAAAAAAAGCAGGCAAGGAGGTAGCCAAGTCCAAAAACAGAGATCCTGGTGGCCCCGGTGACAAAGACCACTGACAGCACCAACCAGAAAAGATGACGAAACACAAAGACTTTGGCCATGTCCAGGTAACTCCTGTGGAGGACAGACGGAACAGGATGAATCATCCTCAGACATTATAGATTTGATCTACAAAGAACCTGTCTCTGAAGTTTGATAAGGGACCAACATGGGGCCAGAGAGTCAGTGTTAGAACAGGATACTGCAACTCTTCTGTGATGAAAGTTAATATGAAAGATTGGTTTTGGAAACAGGAAATCAACTTTTTTAAGTTTAACAATGAGACAGAGACACATTTTACAGTATTTTTACAGTTATTTACCTGCAGTAAATAAAGTTAGGTGCAGGGTTGAATAGTCGACCTTCCATTGGTTCAGGGTCATCTGTGTTTTCTCCAGCGAGAACCATCCACTCCTCCGTGTGCTCACGCTCAAACACCTTCCACTGCTGAGATGCACACATCAGCAGCACAAAGTCCGCTGCAGACAGACATCCAAACACAACACCTTCAAAAAGTGTGAGCAGCATGGGAACTCCAACCACTACTTTATAGCTCCCAACTGTACTGAGATAGAATCAATAACACTACACAAAAACTCCAAAGTTCATTTTTTCCACAATGTGAGAGCATGACACAGGTGTACCTCTAAAATCCACACATCAAAACAGCAGTGTGATATTAGGATGAGTAGTCATACTGTCTCAACAAGAAACAGTGTTACAGTGCAGTCCGTTGAAGGTTGATGTGATGTGCCCAAGTGAGGCTGCGTGCTCACCCCTCAGAATCTGAGCGGCGACACCCTCCCTCTCCAACACGCGACACCCTCCCACATGTGCAAGTCTTCAAGTTTTGTTGTGCCCCCCTACAGGAGCCTAGTTTGGAATTTGCTTTTTTTCCCTCTTCCTCCCTATTGTTTCTCCTCTTCTTATCTAATGAAGCTGGGCACGCTGGCTGTCCCACAGTCCTCCCGCCCCTGTTCTCCCTCAGTTATATATCACTATCATTTTTATGTTTCTCTGACCGGATGAAGCTGAAATGTGATTTCGCTACTTTGCGATGAAATAAAGTATCTTGTCATCTCGTAATCTTGTAGCAACAACACATGATTCAAAATTTATTAGCCAGTTGAAGCACAGGGTCTTCACAGACTGGATTTATAGATATTACTGATTTTGGTAAAACACGCAATTAAAAAACACACAGAGAAAACTTTCAGACCCATGAGATTTCTGGAATTTGGCACTGTGTAGAAATCAGGCAGGTAGATCCATTTTATCAGAGCTGAGTTCATCAAGACTGGAGTGTTCCAACGCCATGGGTAGTCTACAGGAGCAGAGACAGAGGAGAAAAACAAACAGTCAGTGTGTGTCTGCAAGTGACTGCACATGGAGAAGAACAAAAAATTTGGTGGCACTTCATTCCATGGAACAGAAATATCCCAGGGAGCTGAAATTTGGCACACTGGTTACAACTACATTTGATTTCATCATTTATTTTGTAATATAAGAGATCAGCTCAAGAGTGTGAGGACAGGTTCATGTTTAAGTTCACATGAATAAATGTTGGGATATAAACTTAGTACAAAAAGTAAGGCAACTAGTCTTGAGTAACTTATTTCTAAAGTTTCTAAAACAGTAGGACAGCTCAAGCTGTGATAGCCTCAGATCAGGTTTAAATCCCCTTTAACCAGGAAGTGTGGAGTGATGCCCCCAGAGAGAGATGATCATTAGTGCAGCAAACCTGAGCAAAGCAGATCTGCACAGTAGTCTTAATCTCTTCCCTGGCCTCCAGACTTAGATATAGGACCCTTTGTGCTACCATTGATGTGTATGCAGATAAAATAGGCCTGAAACAATTCAAAGTACACTTCATCTGTGTCACCTTGTTCACCTAGTTACATTTCATTCCATGTCAGGACTCACCTATACAGAGAGCAGGTGGTATGCCAACACACAGCAGATACTGGAAAATCATGAAGACAGACAGGAAGAGACAATATCTGGGCCAAATTTTTGCGATGGCAGCCCGCCGCCGCCTGACCAGGATGGCCACCAACCAGCATCCATGGATTATCACCATGAAGTTCATCCTCTGACCGATAACATTCACTGTCATCAAGAGGCAAATCTTTGAAAACACAAAAAAACACAGAAAGGGTTAATGGACATTAAAATGAATAAAAGTGGAATAACATAGGCTAATGATTTTATTTATATCCAATCAGAGTAAGACTGATGTCTACATGACAACTTGAGGTGGCTGCATAAGAAAACACACTCTGGATAATTTAGATGATTTTCCTTTGTTCCATATGTCATTTTTTTAAACAATTTTCCAGTCCTACAAGGCCCAGTAAGTGATCTTTCAGATACCTCCAAACCAAACTTGTAGAAGGAATAGTTGAGCAGGTACTTGAGGCAGGATACGAGGCCTTGGTCCAAAGTGTCCCTGGTTGCTTTAGGGAACAGAGTAGGGATGGTTGGAGGGGATCTCTGGAGCTGAAGGTAGTGGTGAGTCTGGTGCCTATAGACTGTTGCCTCAAACACCAACAACATCAGCACCACTAAATGGTTCTGAGAAGAACAGAAAAATGGGTCATTTGAAGAAAACAAGAGTCAGAGCTCTTGAAGACAGACTCCATTCAGTCAGGAAGGACATGAAGTCGTTTCATTTGTCCACTGCAACTTCTACTGTAATTTAATTAGTCTGATGTAACAAGGCTGAATATAATGGCAACATGAAGCTCTATAGCCCTTAAAAATTCATAAATTAGCTGCATTACTGTTTAAGTCACAGGGTTCAAAAGGTGTGCAAGAAGTTGTGGCTTTTATTCTGAAATTTATAGTAATCTGCCTATTTGATTGGTTGAAAAGTGATAAACTGCTCAACAGTGTTTTGGTAGCCTAAATATGCTGAAGTGCCCCCTCAGGAGCCAAAACACAGGCTTAGGTGCCCACTTGAGAGCCAAAAGAACACTAAAGTGTACTTTCAGGAGCTAAAAAGCCTGCGTAAGTGTCCTCCTTTGTGCTGATCTTGCCCTCAAGTGCCTTCTTGGGAACCAAAACTCATGCTACAGTTATCTCCTTGTTGGCAAACCACACCAATCTGCCCCTTTGTCTTGTTAAAACATGATAAACTGCCCTCCTGGGAGCCAAAACATGCTGAAGCGCCTTCCTCTTGGGGGCCAAAACACTTGCTGTGTGTGCCTTTTCTTCTCACACCCCTGCTCTTCAAAATGTCTGTGAATACCACTGTGCAAAACAATAAATTCTAGAGTATAAAACAGGTTTCAATGATATCACTCTGACTAGAGCCATAAAGACAACTATGATTACCCGTAACTTAGAGCAGCTGCACAAAAGACAAACAGATTACCTTGCTGTATCCCAGCACAGTGGCATCTTTTCTGATCCCAAACCATTTAGCTGGATCCACAGGCTCTTTGTACAGAGACGAGTCCATCATCTCCTCTGGTAACAGGTTTGTTTCATTTGTTAGGGGCTGTGGGGAGAAAAGCAGAAAACAGTTTCAAAAGCATAACCATGAAAATGCTGTGACTTCAGTTTCCATATCAGGTTATTTCAGTGACTCCACACACAAGTCTTGGAGAAACTCTTTGAAAAAGTACCACAGTAGCAGCAAGAGTAAGGCTATACTTCATTCAGCTCATTACCTACACAGTGACCTAATTTTACAAATCGAGCAGCTAATAAACAGCAGTGGTCGTTGTAGAAACAACTTGGTGAAATACACCATGACTTTAGCAGGTAGAGTTGGTGTGGTGTGTGTGTGTGTCTTACCAGGCTACAGTTACTGGAGTACTCCACGGGGTTGACAACACTGAGTTGATACAGCATCTTACACACAATGATGACACAAACCCAAACCGTGGACAGGCAGGAGGCCATCGGCCCAAAGCGACTGTACGGCAACGCCAGAGACCACAACACCACCAGAACCAGGTTCATCACAGAGGGCTGGAGACGAAGAGTCAGAGAGGAGAGGAGATCATTCAGGCCAAAGTACCGTCTCACAGAAACACAACAACAACAACACCCGTCTTTACCTCTTCAACTGCAACCCACATGGAGAAGAAGGCAACCATCTTGAGGATATGGAGTTCCAGAAGCCTCCAGAGAAACACTTGAAGTTTAGTGAGGATGTCTGAGAACTTTCTGGAAAGAACCAGTAGCCTGTCCATCACCAGACCCCATTTACTGGGCACTGGCTCCACTGAGGAGGATCATGGGTACACAAAAAGAAGGTGACAGGGGGAGCACATGGTAGAAACATGAAGAGGGAGACTGTTTAAAGGAGATCACAAAGAAGAAAAGGTGTCTAAATATAAACTCTTATTGTTCTATTCTATTCTACCTTCTTCTTCAGATTCCTCATCAGTGTTAGTCACCAGGTCCTCCTCTTCAAAAACAGCCCCCTCATTACCGGGGTCTCTCAGCTCTGCCCTCTGGCTGCTCTTCTTCCTGGTGGCAGATTGTTTGGTTAGTTGAAGCACAGATGAAACAATCTAAGGGCTGTTAAACTGGTGGGGAAAACAAAGCAAAAGAAAAGAGTTGTGTCAATGTTTATTTGTGGTCATACATTGATTTTGCTGTTTGGAGTCAACATTTTGAAATTAATTTTTGAACTTTCTGGATCTTCATTTATACCATTGTATCATTCCTTTAGATTATTAACCACCTGTTTATTTCCAATATACAAATCAGATTAAAAAGGTTCACTTTTAACACAAAAATATCAATGGTGCCTCAGGATCTTTGGATGCTAACTAAATAGAGTTGAAGTGGCTGTGAGGAGAAATGGTTTGGAGTGATTCCTTTGGTCAGAGGACTCCTGCAAACTGTTGGGATGACATGACTTGTGCATTTGCTTTGAAAATTGAATGTTGGTCAGATCTTCTTCAAAATTCTTAATTCATCACCTTTGTCTCCAGTCTTGGCCTTTAGCCTGTGCTCTATCACTCTCCTCTTTAGTTTTCTTCTGCTTTTCTGGCCCTTTTCTGTCAGAAAGTCCAGCTCCTGTCTCCACTGTTACTACTAAATAAATCACAGAAGTCTTTCTCAACAGAGAAAAACAGATCTCTCTTCTCATCGATAAACTTCAACAGCTGACGTGGTGATGTCATAGTCTTTTGCCTTGCCATAAATCAATTTGGTCCAGTCTGACCCAGTCAAGAAGTTGAGGAATAGTATTTTGAAATAATCTATTTTAGTGTTGATCATCTCATTTTAAACAGGGGGTTTTGACCAGGCACATATCCAGACATCAGACTTTTTCAAGACCACATCGAAAGTCCTCACAGTCCCTTTAAAGTAAGTATAAGTATTACTTGACATTTCTCTTCATATTGCATGTTAATAATACCACTTTTAGTATTGATAATAAAAAATACTAACAATATTGTGGGATGAGGATTGTGTGTGTGTCCTTTTACCTGTGTAAAGGTGTGACATGTTCCAGGTCAGTGATCCTCATAAAGGGTTTGTGGAAGTAATGAAGCTGCAGAATACAGGCCAGCAGGAAAAATCCAGGAATCAGAATACTGGTGAAGAGTTCAGACAGAGCAAAGGTCTCCAGACCAATCGCTGCCAGCCTAAGACAGACAGACAGACAGACAGACAGACAGACAGACAGACAGACAGACAGACAGACAGACAGACAGACAGACAGACAGACAGAAGGACAGACAGAAGGACAGACAGACAGACAGACAGACAGACAGAAAGACAGACGGACGGACAGACAGACAGACAGACGGACAGACAGAAGGACAGACAGACAGATAGAAGGACAGACAGACAGACAAACAGACAGACAACACATTAAAAAACGTATCACTTCACTTTAGAACTCCTTTTTTTCTTATCTCTCTGTGGCAATGTTCATTTTCTACACAGCACATCTGTGAAAGGAAAAGTTTAAAAATAGGGAAAAGACTGAAGAAGACAAGAATAACAAAAGTAACATCGTCATCATTATGATTATCATAGTTGTTATGATTGTGATTCTTATCATCATTAGGGTTTAAAAAGTACTAACCAAAGAGGATACTGTATACTTTGCAGAATTATATTGTATATTAGTTAACTTTAATCCAGTTTTACTCTCTTTTATCCCTTTGCTTTTAATTGAAGCAGAAATCACCTGCCTCAAAGACAAAGACATCTTAAGGTTTTGTTTGAACACATACTGTTCCTCTGTGAAACCAGTGAAGTTTCTCCAGTATCCAGGGAAGTCTTCAAACTGATACGTGTAGATGGTGATCAGCACCAGCATGGTGTAGGCGACAACCAGCCACCAGAAGAGCTTCAGCAGACGCCTCCATAAAGAGTAATACACCTGAGAAATTCACAAGTTACTTATGACATAACAAACACGATACATGGACTAAGAACTGTAACAGGTGCACACAGTAAAGCAAACCCTGTTAGATGAGTATCATGTTCACAAGCAAAGAGTATTTAAATCATCAAAGGGACTTTCCATCCATGTGCTACCTACTACACAAAAATCTGCAAGTTAGTCCAATTTGAGAATCCTCTATTAAAACATAAATTATATGAACGAGATAATTTCAAGACCGCTGAGGCCTCCTTAATTTAAAATGAACATGAATTTAGGATGAAGACTTTGAACCTGGCTCTCAGTGCCTGTTCTCACCTGATATAAAGAGAGGCAGAGTAGGAACAGCAGCATGTAGACTATTTTGTATCCAACGAGTTTCCCAGCAAAGGAAACCATGATGAACATCCCCCCACACACATAGATCCAATATTTGGCATAACAGGTCATGACCATGCCTCCCAAAACCTTCAGCACCGACTCATCAGCAGCTTTCTCATCTACAAAGAGATTTCAAAGACCAGAGAGAGACAGGAGGGGGTTTGATGGTCATGGGGGTGGAGAAGAAGAGGTACTGGGAAGATACACTGCAGGGGAAACTTCACAGCAAATAAGAAATTTAAGCAAGTATATTTCAAGTGCAAAGTTCATGTGGACAATCTGAAATTTTAACTTGATGCAGAACAGGACAAAATGGACTGGGTTTGAAACAAAATGGTTACAGAAGATTCTTTTCTGGACAGGCATCAGCTGTTGAGTATGACACATCTCCAAGGGACTTTTTGTGTTTGTGTGTGTGTGTGTGTGTGTGTGTGTGAGATTCTGTGATCACCTCCTGTAGTGACTTCTTGTAGTGGAGCTGACATTTTTTTCTTCATACTGAAGTTTTCTTTGACTGACTGTCTCACCAACAGCCAGAAAGTTAAAGTGAACAGAAGCTGAAGAAAAATCAAAAGAGTAGATAAAATGGATTAACTCGATGTCAAAAGAAAACAAAAGTTTGTGTTCATTCGGCTAGACACATCACAAGAAGCTCTATCTGCATATACAGCTTTAAACAGACTTATAAGACCGGTGCAAGGTGTTTTACTGCGCTAATTAAACACATTTCTGTGTGCAAAATGTGTTTTATATGCTTTTGTAACGGTCAAACAAGATGTGCAGGTTCTTTAAACAACATGATCTATTTCATGCCAACATATACTTGTTGTTAGCCATGAATTTTCACCTTATAAAAAAGGAGGAAAAAACTTTTAAAATAAAAAGTAGTAATGCACATTATTTTTAAAATGTAAAATTGTTATTGTTTACATTCATTTATAAACAGAAAAACATATTTTTGAGGTTGTGTGTTATTTTAGATTACTTTTGGGAGAATTTTCATGTGCGGCTCAAAAATATGATAAAATTAATAAATTATTTCAGTTTGAGATTTTCACTGCTGCAAAAACGGTGAAGTGTAGAAAACTCATTTAGATGGAAAGAGTCAGAGTCAAAACACTTCATGATGCTGGATGGCTCAAAGTTGCTATTTTTTTAATTCACTGTGTTCTCATTTTTCTCCACAAAGTGAAGTTCTGAACCACTATAGATTCAAGAAAACCATGGCAATAAGCTATGGTAACTCAATCATGTCTTCAAGCAGTGAAAAAAAAGACATTTATCATCAAAATTCATGAAAAAGAGAATTTTAATTTTTTTTTTTTTTTTTTAATCCTTTCAAAAGAAAAAAAATGTAACTAAACAATGTCTCCTGAGCAGTATGACATCATCTAACTGCAATATTTTTGACATCATTATTATAAGCTATTTACTCTTTATAGAGTATTTACAGTCACTACTGTTACAAATATTCACAGTTTACAGTCTCCATGTCAGAGTCATGGTGTCACTCTTAAAGATGTTTGAGTCAATAATGAGACAGAGAGCTGAGCAGCTCTGAGCAGAAATTTCACACCTGGTAGACAAAACTATAGGAAGCAAATTTCAAAAGATTTTTGAAGCTTGATTACAGGATGTAACTCCATCATTCAAAGCTTTATGAAAGCAGAAAGAGGTGTAGAATTGTTTGTTATTTACAGAATTTAGCTGAAGTAAACTGTTTATGTTCTGCAAATCTTAAAGGAGACATGAGAATCAACACTATGACAGTAAATTTTCACATCAACCTGGCCTGTTTGGACATGTTGCTAACATCAATTGTGATACATTTGTACCATCTGAAACTTGAAAATCTGATTATGCCAGTTTTTCTGTTTCTGAATAGAACAAATGGTTTGTAAATACCAGCCATTTGAAAATAAGTGTTTTTTGGTCCCTGCTGGCAGGTTTGGATTCAGGGGTTAATAAACATGGACTGTATGTACTTATATGTATGTATGTACTTACCATAGCCCCCAGTCTCAGACAGGGGTACTGGGGTCTGTCCAGCCCCAGTTGACTGAGGCTCATGGTTCCCACAGTTGTAGGCAGTTCAGGCTGAAGCTCCATGGCCCAGATGTACTGCAGACAGCACAGAGCCAGGCCGTAGAGCAGAATGAAGGGGGAGCACAGCGTGGCTGCATGTCGTCTGTAAAACAAGTCAAGGGGCTGAGTCCAGGTTGAAGCTCTGAAATTACACGTCTTCATGGAGCTGGTGAAACCCATACAACTGGGTCCAGATCAGTTTGACATTCAAGGTGCATGTTTGTTTACCAGACACAAGCAATTTATCCTAAACATTAACACACACATTTTTTATTTAAGAACATAATATAATCACATCTGAAGATGTTTGGTATTTTACAGGATCTCTTAACCAGTGGTGTGCAGGGATATTGTTAAGGGCAGGGCGAAAGAAAAATAAGCATGTATTTTAATAAGCATGTATTTTGGCTCCTGAGAAGGAACTTTAGCACAAGTCTAGCTTGAAGGGCGGAACTCTGGTGCAAATTTTCAACAATTGAGCCACAAAAGGGGGGTAACTGCCCCCTTTGTGCACACCACAGGTCTTTACTGTTTTGTCGACACATAAGGGGAAAAAATACCTGGCACGCAGAATCCAGATAAGACAAGCCCACAGCAGCAGCACAAACGTCAGCCAGCTGTGATACGTTATACTCCAAACCTAAGCACAATGACAACAGCTTTTATTCACAAGGACAGTTCTTAGATCCATAATTCAGTGCTGGTTTGATGTGGCGTTTCTGAGTGAGACTGACCCCAACAACAGCTCAAAACAAAAAGAACTAACTTTTATTAAAATAGTCAGACCTGTTATTGTAACCCAGTGGTGATTAGAGACATAGAGGATGAAAAACAGTCTAAAGAAGTTTAAGGTAATGTGTCATTCAGGGGATGTATGACCCCCTTACCTCAAAAAAAGAAAGTAGTTACCATCATGGCTATGAGAGCGCAGACGTAGCTCTGCTGCATGACCACTCTTCCCAGCAGAAAAAAGGGACTTTCATTCTGCCGACCACTGGGGGCGCCACTGACACCTGCAAAGAGTAAATAAGATGTTTCCAAGTGTAGAAGCCATTTGAAATTTGCTTGAAGATTTTATATTGAAGAAAATAAATTAGTTTTACTTTAGTTTAGATGATAAATCATAAAGAATCAAATTTATGTTTCGTACTGATTGAAAAATAAGTAAATGGGTTGTTAATGTTAATTCATAGATTGATTTATACCTGTCTGGAAAATGTTGACCTAAGGTTCAGTTTTCAGTCATATAGGTCAGTCTTTTGTGTTAAAAGGGCAAACTAACAACAATTCATTGTATTTATACTGTATGGCCTGGAGTGAATTGGTCCGTAAGAATAAAAAATCAAAATCGAACTCTGTCTAGACCTCCATGCAACTTCTCCTTCTCTATCTTCTAACACCCAGGTCCAGGACACCGACCACATTGGAAACCAGAACCCTCACACCAACTATACACTTTAATTATATGCATCTAGAATTAAACAGTATTTGCAAATCTTACATCTATCAATCTCTGTGTTGTTTTTGTTTTTTCTTATTTGAAAAATATTTAATATTTTTACAATATTTAAATATCTAAAGTTTCACTGTCAGATAGTTATTGTGTTAAAATGTTTTTGGGGTATGGATTTTACTTAAAAGCCATGTTAAAATTGTTTAGAAAAACTCCAGACTCGTATCTTCTGTTGAGATGTTTGTTTTCCAAAAGTTACAGTGAAATAAGTAAAATACACGATACCCAGCCCCTGTTGTTTCTCTTCAAGTGTTGATCCTCTTTTGCTCTCTGTTTCCATGTTCAGGAGCATGATCTGAAACAGAAGGACATGAAACAAGATATATTTCAACATTTCAGCTCTGTTTATTTTTTCAAAACCAACATCCATAAAAAGAATATGTTTTTATTTTACCAGATTGTATCACATCAAATAGTGTGTAAAAAGTGATGATATTTTAGATATTTTATTCATTGATGTACATTCTCTTCAGCTTAGAGGCTGCTCCCAGAAACACTATATTAAAAAATATACAATATATATAAAGATAAAATATATGAAAACTATGCTGTGGGATTAGCAGCAGCAAATTGTACATAAAAAAAACCAGGTGTGGTTAGAATCTCCTTGATATAGACTATCAGCATTGTTAACAAATTTGATTATTTACTATTCAAGTATTTAAATGGAAAATTAGTTCAATGTAATACATTCATGTGATCTCAGGCCCTTGTGATTGGACTGAGGATGTCAAGCTTTGTGATTGGACACTGACTGTGTTTGCTTTTTTCCCCAAATTCACAGCACGCTGAAGCCAAAGAGATGCTGACACATTGTCCTATGAGGCTATCATACGGTTAACTCATTGAGCAACTATGCACATGCTACTGATGAAATTCAGTGTGCATCATGTGAAACAAAAGATACACAGTAAAGTGTTGATTTTACAACCTTACCTCTACTTCCTCTTTCCTCAGCTCACTGCTCTCCTCCACCGTCTGCTCCTCCACCGTCTGTTGAGCGCAAACACATTACACTGAATGAACTTTGCATTAAATCAACCAATTTTCTCTTTTCGCTCCTATTTGACTCTTCTATGACCTTGCTCGGCGAAGCAAATCAATTAAGTCAAGAGCTGGATGCAATGATACCATTACAACTTCAAAGTTGTGACATCGTGTGAAACGTGGATAAAAACAGAATATAATGATTTTCAAATCTTCAGTTCAACTGAATTCACCACAAAGACAAGATACTTATTATTCAAACTGACAAGCACTACTCTTTTTTTGTGTGTGTGCAAATTTTCACTCATGATGCCTGCAACATGTTCCTAAAAAGTTGGAGCACCAACGATAAAAAACTGGAAAAGTTGCCGAATGCTGAAAAAACAGCTTTTTGGATCATTCCTCAGGTGAACAGGTTCATCAGAAACAGGTGAGTGTCATGATTGGGTATAAAAGGAGCATCCTCAAAAGGCTCAGTCCTTCACAAGCAAAGATGGGACCAGGTTCACCACTTTGTCAACAACTGTGTGAGTACAAAGTTTAAGAGCAATGTTTCTCAACCTACAATTGCAAAGAATTGATGGATTTCATCATCTACAGTCCATAAAATCATCAAAAGATTCAGAGAATCTGGAGAAATATCTGCACGTAAGCAGCAAGGCCAAAAACCAACATTGAATGACCGTGACCTTTGACCCCTCAGACGCCGCTGCATTAAAAACCCACATCATTGTGTAAAGGATATTAGCACGTGGGCTCAGGAACACTTCAGAAAACCATTGTCAGTTAACACAGTTCATCACTACATCCACAAGTGACAGTTCAAACTCTACCATGCAAAGACAAAGTCACACATCAACAACACACACACGCTGCCGCCCTCTCAGGGCCCGAGCTCATCTGAGATGGACTGAGGCAACAGAAGAAAAAGACAATCTGGATTGTTCTCAGCGCAAAGTTCAAAAGCAGCATCTGTGATAGTATGGGGGTGTGTTAGTGCCCATGGCATCATGGGTAACTGTCCATCTATGGGCCTGATCTACTAACAGTTTGTGTGTATAAAAAACACGTGCAAACTGGGTAGCATGTGCAAATCTAATCTACAAACAGGGCCCATACGTGAACTGGGTCTCTCATGTGAGCAAAACAGTTCCCGCTAGTGAGTCTATTCTCGTGAATATGCAGAACACATGCAGACACCAGAACGCGCAGAATCCTAGGAGGAGGAGATGCAAATGTGAAAAAAACCAAAGCCTATAATATGATTTGGATTCTCTCTCTTTTCCACTGTCTCTGTCTTTCTGCGCGTAATAATTGAATTAATAATTCAATTGTTGTGAAGCAACTTTAGTTTTTCTTTGTTTTAGTGTTCTTTAAGTCCTGAACTGTCACATTAAAGGTTTATCCATAAATGATTTTGACTGTGGCTGTTTTCGAATTCGCCTACTACTTACTATTTTCTAATGCAGTATGTAGTAGATACTGCATACTGCATACTGTATGTGAATGTAGTTTATAGTATGACAGTTCTGTTTGGTCTGTTTTGTAGTTTGCTACACTGGTTTCCAGTTTGAGGAATGTGACAGTAAAGCTGATGGATTTTTTTTCTTGACTTTTTTTTATAATTTATTATTATCAAGTTATATCATGTAAACTTAATAAATATTGAATCAATAAATTCTCTGGAAAAAAAAACTCTAAAGTTTGAAGGAAAATGTTGGAATATTCGGGTTTGAAAAGTCTCAAACTGAACGCACAGAACAGGATTTAAACACAGACGTCCTCTGCAGATGTTACAAATGATTATAGAGGAAGTGTGTGTTTAAATGTGGATGTACATCGCCGCAAAATTAATCATATTTGATTTTTAATATTATACCATGTTTTATTCATTGAAAATAATCTGGAGTGGGTTGACTTTTTATTTCTAGAGATGATGGAAAAGCTGTTTCTGATAATGCAGGTATGATTTCAAACATGTTAATAGGATAATGATAACATGAANCAAAGCTTCAACGATTGGTGTCCTCAGTTCACAAACACTGAACAAGTGTTGTTCAAAGGAAAGATGGGAAACATGAACCTGTCTCAGCTTTTTAGGAACCTGTTGGAGCATCAAATTCAAAATGAGTGAATATTTGCAAAAAAACAATAAAGTTTGTCAGTTTGAACAATAAATACCTTGTCTGTGTAGTGTATTCAATCAAATAAGGGTCTAACAGGATTTGCAAATCATTGTTTTCTGTTTTTATTGATGTTCTTCACAATGCCCCAACTTTAATGGAAATGGGGTTGTAGTTGCTGCACTGATAAGTCTCATTTCAGGCTTAAATTACAGAAACAGATGACAAAACAGAAGACTCTTCTGAATTACAGCTGAGCATATCCTTAGTTCAAGCAAAGGGTGAACAGGATAAGGTGATGGTAGTTTAAACTAATCACATTAATCAATGTTATCATGTATTGACTTCTCCCTGGACACTTAGTTAAGCAAACATCCTGTAAATCTCTTTTATGATTAATAAAATGCATGTCTGTATGACCGTTGTGGTGAAACTTTCAGGTCAGCATAATGAAGATACCTGATGTGCTGCTCCATGGCATCCTGTTTTCAGAACCGTTGCTATGGTAATGTAGAGGAGGAAAAGTATTCCTGGGTTGACATACACAGGCCAGTCATGCTCAGTGTTGAGGCTGAGGTCATAGGGAGAGGAGCAGTTCCCTGATGTGATGATGTCCTTCAGACCAAAGAGTCTACAGAGCGGTGCAGGAATAGAACAGAGAGAGAGAGCATAGAGAGAGGTAAACATGCAACATCATCTGACATCCTAAGAGGTATGAGATCTGCTCCTGTCCCGTTGAAAAAGAAAAATATTTTCTCCCTAACACCACTCCTAGCCTGTCTTGAGGGCATCAAGTCCTGGATGGCTCTGAACTTTTTAAATTTTAATGAAAGGAAGACAGAGGTGATGGTGTTTGGCCCCAGTGGCCCTTATGAAACTCCTCCTTTTGACCTCGGCCCTTTGGCAGGTCATCTTAAGCCACTATTGTCAAACTTGGGTTTTAAGATGGACAGTGATTTTAAATTTGATCGACAGATCAGCTCTGTTGTTAAGTCCAGCTTCTATCATCTAAGGCAGCTAGCAAAGGTGAAGCCTTTTCTTGCACATACGCACTTTGAAGCAGTAATCCCTTTTATTACGTCACTGCTGGATTACTGCAATGCACTTCACTCTGGAGTCAGCCAGTGCTCCCTTGCACGTCTCCAGGTGGTGAAAAAATGTGGCTGCCCGCCTCTTAACTGGAGGACGTAAGAGGGAGCACACTACCCCAATCCTGGCCTCCCTCCACTGGCTGCCTGTGCACTTTAGGGTCCATTTTAAGATTCTTTTATTTGTTTTTAACTCTTTTAATGGTCTGGCCCCACCTTACCTCTCTGAGCTCCTCCTCCCCTACACTCCTGCTCGAGGTCCAAACGGGAGCTCAGAGGGGACAGAGCTTTTTCTGTCGCTGCCCCTAAATTGTGGAATTCCCCTCCACATCAGACTATCCACCTCACTGTCTGTTTTTAAAACTTGTCTTAAAACCCACTTTTATTCCTTGGCTTTTAACCCACCATGAGACTCGGCTCTGTTTTAGTGTTTTATGGTTTGTTTTTGGTACTTGTTTTACTTCTTGTTTTTATTGTTTCTTAATTGTTTTTAGGAACAATTCCCATTCAGAAAGTGTTAGAAATATAAGAAAGAACAAGTATAAGTATGATTTTAATATCTTCTGGGGCTGTCTCAAAGATACATGATTACTGATTTCTCCTTTACCCTGTGGATTTACATGACTCATTCCTAAACTGGCAACAAACAAAAGTTAATTTTAAGGTTGAGTCATTTCATTAGAATTGGAATTATTGTTTCATGAACTCTCAATGAAAGTTGAGATGAAAGTTTGTCTACAGTCATTTTACTGTGTTAATCATTCTAATGTTGTATGATATCTACAACCCATGTTGTTTTTTGTTAATAAAAGAAAAAATGTTTTTAAAATCCACTGAAGTTGAGAACCATTCCAGGTGACAAACTGAAATGAAGCTGACTGAGAAAATGTCAAGAGAACTGAGAGTGTGAGTGTGAGTGTGTTTGTGTGTGAGTGAGAGAGAGAGTGTGTGTGTGTGAATGTAGAGAGTGCTTCATTCATCCTCACCTGGCCCACAGGCTGTGTGGGGGGAACAAAGCCTGGGACAGTAGACTCTGGTATAAATACAGGCAAAGCATGTGACCAGATGTGAAGAAGCCTACCATCACACACAATGCATTAAAACCCAGGTGGCTGATGGGTAGGTGGCATGCCCACCATGTGCACACACCAATGAAGAGCAGGAAGTAGATGGCAGAGAAGGCAGAGGGCAGTGTGATCCCTGAGAGGAACAGAGAGAAACATGGAACAGGCAAAAACTGACACTCACATCACATCAGACCTCAATTTCATCTCTGAGTTTGATAACACTCTATGACTGGGACATTCTCCTTGGGTAGAAATCAGTGTTAGGACCAGGGTGAAGTGTGTTTTCCAGCTTGTCTGAAGTGGTCTGACTTTATAATGATTAAATGTACAGACTTCAGGGCAGTAAACAATGGAATTAGTTTTCATTTTTCCCTGCGTATCATCCATGCTTTGAAAGTTTGTTTAAGATTCAAAACAAACTCTACCTGCCAAAGCCAGCAGGCTGATGGCCAAAATTCTCCCCAGGTCCCTCAGAACTTTCCGGGCTGTGGCCTTAAGACGCTCAGCTAGTTGCTTTGCTCTTGTTGCCGTGGAGACCTCTTCATCGAGGTCACCTGGTAATGATCTTTCCTCCTCATTTTCATCTTCTGATGCCTCCTCCTCCTCCTCCTCCTCCTCCTCCTTTTCATCATCTGTAGTGTCATTTGTTACATCATCTTCCAGCTGATGAGGAGAAAGATCAAAAATTAGTTCACAAGCATCCACCAATGAAATATACAAGTACATCTCAATAAATCATACGGTGGAAACGTTCAAAAGCAAAACCTATACATTAAATACAGCTCTGGAAAAAATAAGACACCACGACAAAATGATTTGTCTCACTAATTTCACTTTTTCACTACATATAATGGTTAGTATCAAAAATATACTCTCAACTTTGTAAAAGAACATACGTTGGTTTTTTTAAATGTGCAATTTGCAATTCTGTTGGTGTGGTAGTGTTTTATATGGCATTTCCATCATTTTTAACCATTTAAAGAATCACTCTCATGAAATTGTCAGGTGATGTTACCACAAAAGCATGCTAAGAATTAAATAATTCACCTTCAAGTTGTGAAAGTTTACTGATGAAATAATGTATTCCTTATGAAATACAGAGTATATTTAGATATTTTATTTTTGAACATTGTTTTATGTCGTACTGAGCAGTCAGTTTGCTTCAGACATCAATGTTTAAGCTTAATTTTAGGGTCATTTGGTTTAAATTCATTCTAAATGTCATTTTTACAGCGTAGGATGCTGACAAAATCGTATTAAGCAGAACTTTTCTGCACAATATCTGATTCTATGAGAATAATTGGTTCCACCAACTGACCACTGCTTTCACCCATTCAACTGCATGTGTCCTGCAGTGGCATGAAAAGTGGCATACAGCCATTTTGAAGGTCAGAGGAGAGAAAAAAAAGCACATATTGCACATATTTTGACTCCAAACAGGGCACATAGGGGTGTGCAACCAAATATTGAGTTGAGGGTGCCAACAGTTTTGTCTGGCCCATTTTTTTGTATTTTGTGTAAAATTGTGCCAATTTTGGCTTATTTCTTCTGTTTTTTGTGTTTTTCCACATGTACACCAAAAACATTTGTAATTGCAACAATTTCTAGGAGAAATGGTGTATTTTCTTAAAAATTCCACAGATGCAAATACTTTCTTCCATGACTATAACTGTTGAACCATCAGGTCAAAATTCATCAGTGACACCTCATTTGGAAGATTAAAGTCTCTGGTTTCAGAAAATGTCATGTTTTATATGTGGCTTAAGTCCACATCAGGATAAATGCAGCTGAAACACCTTTTTTTCCCACTTTAGTTTAATAACCAGTTTTTGGACATCATTAATTTCAAGATGCTTCATGTCAGACATGAAACATTCACCACATCACTTCTACACTTTCTCATACATGTGGGTGAAATTTGAGCTTTCTAGGTAAAACTTTGTTGGACTTTGAGAATTTTTAGTCTCAAGTGACCAAACACCAGCAGATGGGTTCTTGTTTACCACAGTCCAGTCTGATGACATCGCACAAACCAAACCAGCTGTGTCTTCTCTGTAGTCTACTTTGTTCTCTCTGTGAAAAGGTTCTTTAAAAATCGTGACATCATAGCTCCTGGTCGTGGATTGTACCACTCCTGTTGCACACATAAATATGAAGGACTACGTGTGGCTAAAACTCTATTTTTCAGCAGTCTGTCTGGCTACGGTAGGCTTTGCTGTTGGTTACTGTACATGTGATTTTCAGGGCTGATAGCCAAACAACAAGCCTGTCACGGGGGTTTTACGCAGTGGGTCGCTAACAACCAAGTGGAGCATAAGAGGCTGAAAGATGAAGCGTTGATAAATCAGTGTATGGTGGGATAACTCTGTTTTTTTCTTTTTTTTTTTTTGACTGGGCTTAGTCAGCCTCTTTGATTTCCACCTGGTGACTTTTCTGACACCTGCTTAAAACTCAAAAAGTCAAAAGGATTTTCTTTGATTCTCATTGAACAAGATCTTTTTTATAACACCACATGATCTGAATCCTGTTTACAGGAGCCAGTTTTGAAACTTTCATGCCGTGCACTTCAGCCCAGCTGCCACTGGCCATTCTATTGGGAAATATCATGATGTCAACCTGCAGTTTTTGTGATAATCAAATGAGCTAATGATCATCCTGCTCAGTGGAGACTGCCTTTGGTCCTCTGATGGTCTGTAGATTTGATGCTCTAGTGCAGGGGTTCCCAAAGTGGGGGCCGGGACCCCCAGGCGAGATGATTTCAGTTTAGAGGGAATATCCACAGCTATCCCAGACCACATCTAAGGTACTAACGCTGTTTGGCTCAACAAACCTGTGTGAAAATACTTTCTTGGCCCTGACATTTATTAAAAATAAATATATATCTTGTGTGAACGTGGAGGATGATCTCCGAGTGGCCGTCTCCAAAATTAAACCCAGAATGAACTTGCTGTGCTCCACACATAGTGCCCATCCATTTCATCAGGTGAGATAAACACTGAAACATTTTTCCCAAAAAGCTCACTTGCACTGCAACAATGTTCATGTTTACTCAGAGCTACAGTTTATGATTATTACTTGAACTGAATTATTCTTGTTCTTGTGTGGAAATGAAAGTATTGAACCAAAATTGAGTTTTCACACGACTGCAACAATGTTCGTTCACAAATTACAGAGAAATAACTTTGACATATTCTACTTTTATTTCATATTAAGCTGTTATATGTAAAATCATAACATGGTTTTCAGGCTGTTGTTCTTTTTTGTGTTGTCATAATGCCCATGTTTGGATACCCTTATTAGTACATGTGTCCTACGCACACGTTTTCTCATGCTTAAGTCACCTCTGGGCATAGTGGGGGTCACTAGTCTCTGCCACCTTTGTTTTGGGGGTCTTTAAGTCCTGAACTGTCACATTAAAGGTTTATCCATAAATGATTTTGACTGTGGCTGTTTTCGAATTCGCCTACTACTTACTATTTTCTAATGCAGTATGTAGTAGATACTGCATACTGCATACTGTATGTGAATGTAGTTTATAGTATGACAGTTCTGTTTGGTCTGTTTTGTAGTTTGCTACACTGGTTTCCAGTTTGAGGAATGTGACAGTAAAGCTGATGGATTTTTTTTCTTGACTTTTTTTTATAATTTATTATTATCAAGTTATATCATGTAAACTTAATAAATATTGAATCAATAAATTCTCTGGAAAAAAAAACTCTAAAGTTTGAAGGAAAATGTTGGAATATTCGGGTTTGAAAAGTCTCAAACTGAACGCACAGAACAGGATTTAAACACAGACGTCCTCTGCAGATGTTACAAATGATTATAGAGGAAGTGTGTGTTTAAATGTGGATGTACATCGCCGCAAAATTAATCATATTTGATTTTTAATATTATACCATGTTTTATTCATTGAAAATAATCTGGAGTGGGTTGACTTTTTATTTCTAGAGATGATGGAAAAGCTGTTTCTGATAATGCAGGTATGATTTCAAACATGTTAATAGGATAATGATAACATGAACAATGTAAGTACCCACTAAAAAGATGTTTTAGGGTTTTACACTTGAACTTTTCCACTGCTTCGCCCAAACTTTCTCCGGTTTCCGTCATTTTCAATTCAGACCTGCGGCCAGGCACTTTGCATTGTGGGAAACAGTATGCCAGGTAGACTGGTCAGATGCATACTGAGAAATTTTCCCGGATCAGTAGGTCATCCAGGTAGTTTTGGAATACTGAAACTTTTGCATTTGTTCACATACTGCATACTGCATTTTGGACAAATCAGTACGTACTGCTAGTATAGTATGTAAATTTGAAAACAGCCTGTGTCTCTTTTCTTCATTTCTTCCACCTAGATCTCCAACTCTGTGGCTTAAAGCGTCATTTTTCATTTATGGCAACTCTGCTCTCTCAAACTCTTCATGCAGACAGACGGTAGCACACACTAAATCCTCATTTAAACATGGCGGCCTGCACCTGTTATCAACTGCACACGCTATCTTAGTAGATTAGTCCCAACACATCCACTTTTAGCATACGTAATTTAGTGCTTGGTATCTGGCCCTGTGAAGGATGCATTAATGCTGAAAGGTACAAACAGGTTTTGGAGCAACATCTGCTGCCATCCAAGACACTTTGTCTTTTTCAGGGACGTCCCTGATTATTTCAGCAAGACAATGAAACCAAGACACATTCTTCACCTGTTACAACAGCGTGGCTCTGTAGTAAAAGAGTGCAGCTACTGGACTGACCTGCCTGCAGTCCAGACCTGTCTCCCATTGAAAATGTGTGGAACATTACAAAGAACGAAATACAACAACAGGGACCTCGGACAGTTGATCAACTGAAGTTGGTCATCAGCAAAAATGTGACAGAATTCCAGCTTCAAAGCTTCAACGATTGGTGTCCTCAGTTCACAAACACTGAACAAGTGTTGTTCAAAGGAAAGATGGGAAACATGAACCTGTCTCAGCTTTTTAGGAACCTGTTGGAGCATCAAATTCAAAATGAGTGAATATTTGCAAAAAAACAATAAAGTTTGTCAGTTTGAACAATAAATACCTTGTCTGTGTAGTGTATTCAATCAAATAAGTACATGTGTCCTACGCACACGTTTTCTCATGCTTAAGTCACCTCTGGGCATAGTGGGGGTCACTAGTCTCTGCCACCTTTGTTTTGGGGGTCACGGGCTGAAAAGTTTGGGAACCCCTGCTCCAGTGTTTGCTTCTTGACCCTGATCTTATAAGCTCCAGTCTTAGACATTTTAAGGATGAAAGCAACCTGAGACTCACCGAATCCTTCTGCTAAAGTCAGACTGTCACCCTTCTTTTGCTTTTACTCTTAACTTTTTTTTTTTCAACTCTTGTTGCGTAGTCAAGGGTTAATTTTTGATTCTTCTAACTTTTGTGGTCCTACTTTAACTGTTTTTCCCATTCAACTGGTTCCATTAGAATTGTAAGTGGACAGTAATGATCGTAGCAGTGGTCTTTATACTTTATCACCTTCAATAAGGTTTGCTTCAGCTGATCCCCAGTCAGCACCTCAAAATGATGTGTGCTCATGTAGATATACAGCTGACATTGAAACAAAATTGCTGTAATACATGGAGAAATGATGATTTCGTAAAATGTGCAGTGGTCTCTAGATTTTTTCCCCCAGATCTGCAGGTTCAAGAACTCATTTCTTTTCAGTGTGATGATCAAGGTTTAATTGTTTCAAGCAGAAGCCTGATGACCAAGGAGCTGCTCCATTGGCCACTTACAGGAGGAAGAAGACAAAAAACACAGCAGGCAGTGTCTTCTCAAGGGGAAATGGGAAAAAAAAACTAACAAAGTTCAACATTGCGGTTAGAGGGGTCAAGACAATTCTAACTCTCCATGATCTTCATTGTAAGAGATTCCAGATGAAACACTAAGGTTCTAGTGTTCTGGCTGTACATAAAAGCATCAGAATGTCCAACTTCTGACAAATATAGACCACCTCCCCTCCCCCTAACTATATAAATGCCGACAACTGAGGGTTCACATACACACACATTTACACCCAGTAAACTAATATCCCTCTGGGGATGGTATTATCAAGTATCAGAGAAACATTCAGTGATGACACACAGTAACAGGTGGTGTTGATTTGATGCTTGGTATCACTGTCAGGAATATCACAGCTCCACATCCTCCAAAACTGTTGGACAGAAGTGATGTGTAGAGGAATCAGGGGAGGCTGATGTTAGCTTTGGGAATCCAATATATATACTTATCTGCTGAGAACTGTAAACATGCAGAAATCCTGTGTTTTCAGAGATCATTCTTTTTAGGTGTGAACATCTAGGAGTAAGCGAGGCGTTAAACAAAGCTTGCATATTGACAAAGAATTTTCCAACTTGTTCTTAAGAGCAAAACTGTGCAGAGCACCAAAGCAGACATGAGAATGCAGAAGAGCCAAACTGTTGAAGTACGTCTCTGTTCTTCTTTTCATGAACAACCTCCAATTCAGTGGAAAACAGTATTTTCCGAATCCAAACCATGTGATAATACACAGAGTTATGTCCTGGATGCTGAGCACTTGTTGAAGAGGTGGAGAGAATTATTCTGACATGCTACACAGAATTTGTGGCTTCAGGGTTGAAAGGATAAAAAATGACAAAACCAGGAGGTGAAGAGACATGCAAGTCAGCAACAAGAGAGAGCTCCTGAATAAGAGCAGCCGTCAGTACTCCCTGAGACCTCAGCCTCTGGATATAAAAGTAAAAAACTAAGAGCAGCTTTCAACCATATGTATGTTAAAAAAGAAGTTGTTGAACCCTACTGTTGCTGAGCACTGTTTATTTTTTTCATATTAATGTAAGAAAGTGTCAGAGGGTTCACTTCACTTCACTCTCTTCTTGTCCTTCATCTGAAATCTCTGCACTGTTTGTTTAGGCAGTTGCCCTGGAGACAGAATAAAATTACAGAGAGAGTTTAGGGGAAAACAGACTGGGATTAGACTGTGGAACAGGGTACGATTATATCACCTGTCATCTGTGAGCCTACAGGTAGAATGACTGGATACACTGTCTTCTGGCAGTGCCAGCTTTAGACTTCAAACACAGGGAGAGAGTGCAGGGCGAAAACCTGATGATCAGCTTTTTCAACTGGAGCTCTGTAATGTTACAGCACAGAATGAGTAGAAAGAGTAGAAAAAGCTCCGGTAAAGGAGAAACACCATCACTGAGGGATCTCTACAAACTTAGGATAATACAACGAAGCTTCTTATATATATATATGGGCAAGTCATGACTTTATATGAACCTGCCGTCCTCTGCTGCCTCAACAAATAGCTGCAATTAATTCTACATTTGTTGAATCAATTAATTTGTCTGGTCCACATAATTCAAACACATTAGAATAACAATATTCACCTTTCTGTTTGGATTCGTTTAGATGAAGTGTGTTTGATTCATTTAAGTGCTGCTGTGTTGAAGAAAGTTCAACATCATGCCACAGAGTGAGCCGACTGCTTTTAAACAATGTGCGCGTGTTTAAAGATGATCCAACATGTGTGACATACTCCACTGTTCAACCACAAAGACACTGTTCTTTCTTTCTGTCTATATGTCTCTGTCATTGAGTGGAGCTCCTGCTCTGAGCAGAGCTTTTTTACAGACTCCTGCTCCTGTTACACTCTGTCAAACCAGCCTCCCATGCTTGAAAACTCGATTAAAAACTCACAAAGACAAACTTGGCTCAAGATCCTTTTGTTTACTGTGACAGAAAATTCTACAACAGTTGCTCCAACCAACTAACGAGTTGGCATTGCTTTTTCTAGCATTCATTGATTGTATTACGAAAATATAAACATCCATCTTTCTATCATCCTTTTGCCGCTTTTTCCATTTCCAGCCTATCCAGCTGTCACTGCGTGAAAGACAAGGTTCACTATGAACAGTTACCAGCCTATCGCAATATACAACCATTCACACACACACACACACACACACACACACACACACACACACACACCAACGGGCAATTAAAAGTGACTTAACCACCTGTGGGGCATATTTTTGGACTGCTGGAGTGAGTTGGAGGGAACACATACATGCACAAGGAGAACAGAAAAACTCCACACAGAAAGGCTCCAGACAGGAGATTGAACCAGGAACTTTTTTCTCAGGCAACAGTGCAAACCACTGCACCACCAAGGAGCCAGGACAATATTAAAATCCATTTTATTTTTTTATTCACATTCAACAAACACAGATATCCAGATCCATATTTTTCCAATCTTTTCCCCTCAATTGACTTTTGACCATCTCATGCTCCAGGCTTATTTTCCTTTGTACTGCACAACAATGTTAACCAACAGACACAACTGAAGCACACAGAACTGATGGATGGTTCAGACAAACATGCCAGAGGAACTGAAAGGATTACACTTTGCTTTGATCCAACTTTCAAAGGGAAACAACACAATCATCATTGTCATGGAATTTTCCTAATTCCTTATTATTCTACACAATCACTACCTTAATTTCCTATGTATATCTCAAACATAGTCACAGCCCTGTATTTGGCCTTAGATACACACATTCCTGTATTCTTCCATAGTGAGGACTGTTTCTCTTGTATCAGGATGAGAGGGACATCCTAAGCTGAACTCATTGGTCTCCTAAACAGACATAACAAACATCAGGAATGATGAATACTGAATACACAGAGAGGTCTGGCAGAATTGACTCTGCACTACACTGCACATCCAAGTGTACTGTCTGTCACTTCTCCTCGATCAAGCTACATAAACTTTTTCAACTTAAGTCATCTGAGTCTCCTGAGTTTTCTTCTTCAAGTGGTCAAGCTTCCAGAAAATTCCTCAACAATGATCATCATCATCATCATCATCATCATCATCATCATCATCATTATCACCACCTGAGCATTGACATAGAGCATGTGCATTTGTAGCTGAGGATAAGAGACACTGCTCTAAGGAATCTCACTCTCATTTTTCCAAAACTATTTTTAACAAGCAAAACAAAACATTAATCAACATAATCTCAAATAAATCATGTCATTCAAAAACATCCTTAATTAATTAATCCAACACACATCCTTGCACACTCTTTCAGTGTGGTAGAAGAGGGCAGGTCCACCTTTCCCAGCCTCTTCAGGCTCCTGCTGTATGTCGTGTTAATAAGCTCACAGCTGCTTTTTACTTGTTCTACTCCAACTATTAGAAACATCATCAAGAGTGCTGCTCTCCCCTCAGATATGCTCCAGTACTACAGAAAGTACCAAACATAATCAGAATGCGAGAAATAACCTTAAATAACTTTGCATCAGTTATTGTATAAAGTACAAATGTTTCCTGTAAGCTTTTTCATTTTGGAGCTATTGATCAAATTCATACTGAAAATAAATAAATTCAGTGTTGTCAGTTGCCGAAACCTGTTTTATTCTAAAGAAATTGATTGTATTAAAATGAATTTTCAGGTTTATTAAGTTGGAAAAAAATAAAGCGCAAACCTGATTTATGAAATCAGTTTATGTTCATAAACCAAATCTGTATCTACAGTTGTGCCTAAAAGTTTACACCCCCCAGCAAAATTTTCTGATTTTTTGCCCTTTTCTCAGAAAATACGAATGATAACACAGAAACCTTTCTGTCATATATGGTTAGAGGTTGGGTGAAGATATTTATGAACAAACAACTGTGTTTACTCTTTTTAAATCATAATGACAACAGGAACTTTAAAAATTACCCTGTTCATTTTTTTTATACACACACACTGATTACGAGCTAATAGATCACAGGTGAGGATGGTTACCTTTAGTAGACATTCAAACATATTTGTGTTAACTTTTGTGCATTTATCAGGCCAAAACCACCAGAGTTGTGTAAACTTCTTATCAGAGTCATAGTTGAAGTTTCTGTTGTCATTATGATTTAAAAAGAATTAAAAAAAAAAAAATTCACTAAATGTCTTCACCCAACCTCTAACCATGAGTGACAGAAAGGATTTTGTGTTATCATTCATATTTTCTGGGAAAAGGCCAAAAAAATCAGAAATTCTGCTGGGGGGTGTAAACTCTTGGGCACAACTGTATCTCGAAATCTACTTACACAGCTGATAATGCAAACATACGATGAGGAAAGAGTACCTTCACAGAGATGATCACACACTCATAAACAAACTCTCAGAACTCACCGACGTGATGTTGGCAGCAGCCACCATTTCTCTGTTTCTGACCAATCGGCTGCAGAGGATTGTTGTAACCAAAGTGACCACACACACACCGAGGTCCGGACAAAGAAGACGTAACACACTCCAAGGATCCTCCAAGGGAAGCCTGGAACACAAACATGCACATGTTTAGAGCGTAAACCTTTTTTCCAAAAGATCATTCAAGAAGAGAGACTTTGGTTAAGCTCAAAATAGTTCCACATCAGCTTTTACTTTGCACCATAAAAAACTGAACCCAGAGATGACTTTAGATCGGAGGATTAGGGGATCTGAGCACCCTGAGATCTGCCCGCCCACATCAGGTACATTTCACTGTTTGTACATTCAAACAAAATCATTCATTTATGGTAGAAAAACTTAACACCTTTTGGTAAAGTCTGTGACTAAACAATCAAATCTGATACAGTTTATTCAAGCTACAGCAAGGGAAGGAATAGAATCACTAAAAAAAAAACGACTCATCATAACCCTTTTTTCTGGAGGAGGACAACTTAATTAAATATAGCTGCGCCTCAACAGACACATCAACAGCAGGTTTCAGGGATAAACCAGACACCTACAGCGAGCACCTAAAACACCAGAAAAGGACCTCGGAGTTATTTTTGGTGATTTTATTTGAAGTGCAATGTTTTCAGTGTTTGTTTCTGCATTTTTCCTCCTTGTCTGTTTCATATAATGCGAATGTATGACTTAAAAATACACATTACGATAATGATAATTAATCATAATAAAAGGGAGGCAACCCTGATCAAGCAGTTAGAAAAATCTTCAGTTTACTCTTACTTAACAACATTAACAGCAACCTCTGATTAAATGCATAAGTGATGGTGATAGTGATGATTATAATGTTGGTACTGGATGGAAAGTTCCACTCAAGTACTGTATGGTTTTGACACTTTTCTCGCTTGTTGAAAAATGACATACAGTAGAAAAGAACTAAATCTCTCAAATTTTAGGAGTGTTGGGATCCAAAAATGGGTTAGAAACACTTATGACTGAAGCATTCAGACGAAGTCTTTCTCTAACAGACATTTAATTGTCATGGAAATGCACAAGAGTCACTATCAAGGGATGTAATAAAAAGCTGATGACCCACCTGGACAGTCCAATCTGTCGTGTTATAGTGTCCCATTGTGAACAGTTATCACTGATAGCGATGCTGAGGGGGGGGTATGTGTAGAGTACTGTCTGGAAGCAAATATGAGCCAGGACAAAGAGTAGACTGGTAAAGAATACTACTCTGATAAACCGACCTGTATGACCTGGGAGACAAAGAGAGAACAGACATCCACAACAGTTAGTTTACACCTGCTTATTTCTACCACACACCATCCAGAATCACTGATTTCAATTTCACAGTTTGACCCCAGATTTTGGGGCCAAAGTGTCCTTGGGCAAGACGCTTGATCCCAAATCACTCCAATAGTTGTGGTATTGGTAAATAACAACATGTACAATAACAGAACACCAAAGAAAAACAAGGTTGAATACCCAGAAAGGGTAACACTTGTAGGAAGGCCCCAGTTTGAATCCAACCTGTGGCCTTTTTCCCACATGTAGGGAAACAACACTAGGTTTGGTCACAGGCTAACATTTATTTTGACAGACTTGGAGTACAAATGCTGTTACCTTTGATGGTGTGTTTATTGGGACACAGGAACCATGGCAGTAGGAGCAGGTAGAGGAAGTAGACCAGCGACAAAACGTTGTAGCGCAGTAGAGAAGCTGCAAAGACAGAAAAGCGAGAGTTAAACACCACCAGGTTGAGACAAAGTGAGCCTGAAGCCTTCGTTTCAAAGAACACCAGCCTTGATCTTTAGAGATAAATCATGATAATGTTTATCTATGAGTGTAACACACAAGAAGATTGAAGACTGGAAACTCATGATTCATTATTAACTGTGGATGCATTTACACAGTTTACACAGTTTACACAGTTATCAGTTAATGCATCAACTACAAATTGATCAATCAAAATATGGAACTCCTGATTATTTGTCAGTATCATTTCTTTCTTTGGTTGTAATACAGTCACTTTAAATTTGCTATCTCACAAAGAGAAACTGGTTGTTTCACTTTTTTCCTACTTTGACCTTTATTCTACCATAACTGCCAACATTTAGTTAAGTTAAATGGTTTAAATATACAGAAACAATGCACATCAAGATTTATTCCTGTAAATATACCCATTTAGTCAAGTTGGCTCATTTTCAACTTAAGTTTCTGGGGCAGGTGATATGAGCTCTACAATCATTAACATGTATTGAAAACTGAACTATACCCATGTATAAAATACGTTACAATTCATTAACGTGTATGTAACACAATACAAATACATCAAAAGTTCAGAGCAAGTTGTGACGCACTTGACCATCTCTTTAACATAATTTCATTTATTTATTAAATTTATGAAAATAAAATGTCATTGTTATAATAATAATAATAATAATAATAATAATAATAATAATGACACAAAACTTTTGGAGGACCATCCAAATTTGAGCTGGAGCTGCTGGAAGGACATAAGTTCCTCTTTAGCGAACAAGTTTCCTATTGTTTAAAAGTAGAGTATGCATTTTTCAAAAAAAATTAGAAATTAAGTTTTTATAGGAATAATCCTGCTCAATCTTCGTCTCTGGGCCTCTGTACTTGTGTGACAGGGACTGTGTGTGCCTCACCCCCTTATAGACCCCCTCCTTGCCTGTTTTGTTTTGTTTTTATGGGTGATGACCAGTGAATCACGGCGCACCTAGTGTGCATGTGACTTTGTTTGTTGTTGAAAGTGAGTAGGAGAAGCTATCCTGAGCAGCTATGATAGCGGCCAGAAAGAAAGAAAGATTCTATATCTGCAGTGTATCTCATTTACCTGCAGGAACTCAGGTGTACAGCTCTTGAGTTCCTCTCAGCACTGCTGCAGGTGCTGGCAGGGCTGTTTTTTACCGTCTATGGTGTTTACGAAGCTATGCTATTAACTATGGTTGAAGGCAGTGGCCATGCGCGGCAGCTGACACCGAGCCACGGAGGAGGAGACAAGTTTGGATGCTGTTTGTAAACAGAGAAATGAAACCTATTGAAAATTTCTGCATACTCTACCTTTGTCAAACCATTTTTGAAATACACTTTTACCCTGCCGTAGCAAAAAGAAATAGCTATTCAACCATAATTGTTGATTTCTTTAAAAGGCAGGTTAGAGTCCTGCAGCCTGAGCTGGAAGAGTAGTCCAGGTATGAATTGCTGTCACTGAAAGTTTCCCTGACCAAAAGCAGTCCTTCTGTTATCAACAACACAGTCCCTTCTCCTGACAAACAAAGCAGGTCAGTTGGGAGACGTTTTCTGTTCTATGAAAGCACCAAGGGGAGAGGAGCCAAACCATGCAGGATCTTATGAGTAAGACAAGCATCTTTGGACTAAACCAGGTTCTGGTTTGTCATGCTGTAATAATGATGGTGGTCTTCTTGTCCAGCACTTTCACAGCCTAATCATGGATTATATGTACAGGTTTAAGTGTTGTACATGAGGCCTGTGCCCCGTTGGTCAGACAGTTTGACAGATATGACATGGTAACAGCATTAAAATACAGCACTGTTGCTCTCTTACTACCTCTGCTCAACTCAGTGGGTTCAGTCTGTCTCCACTCTCCTGTGCTGGTTTAGAGTATGAGCAGATGAAATGTGCTGCTGTCTGTTCAGTCGCAGCTCATCAGGAAACTCATCCTGCCCTGCACCTGTCTCTGTGTGACGGTGCAGTCTGGGTGACCTGTGTCACGCTGGGGTGGCAGTCCACTGCCCAGCACTCGGCTCTTTTCCTTTAAAGGAGGAAGTCGAGCACCATGATTGTCCTGCTCCTCAAGATATTGACTGTAATCATGGCGGTGTTCAAACCTCTGCCTCTTTAATATGAAGCTTTTACCATTTCAGACCCTCACTTTTGATTCCGCTCCATGTCTATCAAATGTAAGGCTGAAAATTTTGAAAAAATAATTTAATTGCGATGATCATTTCCTATATTGCAATTCCAATTTTTTTGTGCTAATATTTCTAGGTTCCCACTTTATGTGCTTTTTAACAAACACATCGTGGGACATGAACATTGACAATAATTACGGCACAACAAGAATCTTCTTCTGCAACTTATGACTGCTTTTTGTCCAATTTAGTCACTTTTCATGTCTTTTTTGCCACTTTTGGACCAATTTTTTTGCTAACTTCTGACTATTTTCGAGGATGAATCCCAATTTCCTTGCCAATTTTTTATGTTTTTGCCCATTTTTGACACTTTTCACTCTTTTTCGCTGCTTTTAGACCATATTTTGCAACAAAATGACTATTTTCCAAGTCTTACCCCAACCCTCTTGCCATTTGTTTGTTGACTTTAGCCATTTTTACTTTTGTTCACTGTTTTTGTCACTTTTTCCACCATTTTTGCTACTTTCTGATTGTTTTTAAGGTTCCTCCAAAAATTATCTTACCAATTCATGTTGCTTTTTGACCAATTTAGGCACTTTTCACTCTTTTTTGACACTTTTGGGACCATTTTTTGCTTCCTTTGAACCATTTTTGCAACTTTTGAGTATTTCAAGGTTTTTTCCAGATTTAATTGCCAACTTTTGTTGCTCTTTGGCAATTTTTACCACTGCAAACTAAGTTTATTGCTACCTGCTTGTTTTTGCTTCTTTTAACCACTTTGATTGTTTCTTTTGTAAAGGTAGTTTTTAGTAGTTTGTTTTTTGGTTGAGCAGGGTAGAGTAACTCTGGTGTAGAATAGAAAACATGGGTTGTAAAAAAATACATCTGATATTTTGACACATTTCAGGTTATAGAAATATCGCACTGTCTGAGATTAGAATATTACAGCAGACTATATTGTGATTTAATGTAATTTGTGATTACTTGCCCAGCCCTAATTAAATATGACTCAAATTCACATCATAAATCACATCAAAACCTAAAAGACAGAGATCAGCAGTTAGGCTTCAGAGGTGAAGTGTTGAACAGACCTCAGCTCCAGACTGTGAATCTCTTTCATGGAGCCATCGTCAACGTTCCCTCCAGCCTCCTGGAAACTCTCAAATCAAGCATGTTTTCATGAACTTTTGAACTGATCAACAAGATCACTCACCACTGAGTCTTTTCTCACACTCTATGTGCTGTGTTTTGTTCTTTGTCTGTCATGAACAGTCAGAGTTTATGTGCAGATTTCACATTGCACTATTTTCTATCTCTTGCTTGTTCTTTTTGTATTTTAAAAGTCTACTTAAAACTTGTTTAGGCTCCACAAGTGCTGAATGTGAATTCTTGTAATTTCTCCGGTTTCTCAAGATTTTCCCAGGAGTGCTGCCAAAGAGCAGTAGAAGAGAATAAATAATGTGAGAGCAGAAACAAACAGTGTCCTAACTATACAAGCACTATGATTGATAATAAGCTGTAATCTTTACTCTTTTGTTTTCTCTTTATTTTTATGTTGTGTTTATGTCCTAGACAATTTCCAGAAACTGATCTTTTCTAAAGCCTAAGAAACAACTTGAGGTTTACAAATTCTCCAAGTGGAATATTACTTTAAAGCTCATATGAGTTTCAGGCTGGTCAAAGAACAAACCATGAGCAGGAAGATTTACTCTCTTTATAACACTGGTTTTAATGTATCAGAACTGACACTTGACTGTTGAGTGCTTCCATTTAGGTTTATCTGTATTTACACCGTGATCAATACAACAACAGAGGATCGAGAGATTTCACAGTCAGACTGACACTACCATTCTGAATAGGCGGTTCAAGTTTGAAGAGGCCTGAGGACTGCAAAGTTACTGCAAAATAACATGAATCAGCCATCTGTTTTCTCCATTTTTAAAAAGTTGTACATAAGCAGGACATCTTTAGCCATACTGTTCACCTATCGCAGTAATTATTTTCATGACCCGGGTCAATGACAAAAAGGGTCTAAAAACGTATTTTTTAAAAGTTCTTTGAAAATGGATAAAAAACATATTTCTGAGTGGAGAATTATGTTTTCTAACAAATTTCAGTAGTTGACCAACATTTCAACGTTTTAGGTTCATTATTTTTTAGTATTTTTAATTTGAGCACCCAAAAATGTCAGGTGGTGCAACCAAATATATGAAAATATATTTATATGTTCCTGTTATTTTTTCTGTGTTAAATTATTGGCAAGTATCTCTCAAGTGTCTGTAGTGACTCATACATTTTCATTTTGTGTTTCATTTCTTTTATTTGTGAATAAGATAA
>RPOG01004460.1:32156-44443 GCA_008086565.1 Thalassoma bifasciatum | reverse complement strand
TGGTTCAGGATGACGAAACACAAGATGGAAAACAATCAAACGAGGAACAGGAGTCTGCAACTTTGTCTCTGGATGTTTTGACAGCGTCCGATTCAGATGTTTTGGAAGAGGAGACCCAGCCCGATGCAGAACCCAGCCCTACAACTGACATTATTGACTGCCCATCCACATCCTTTGCTCCACACCCTGCCACCTCAGTGAATTTAGGTGCGCAGGGAGACGCTGTATCTGATAGTGGAGTTAGGACTCGTGCAGGCAGATTAGTCAAGTCAGTGAACAGACTCATAGAGTCTATGGTCCAGAAACCATTTGTTAAAAGTCCCAAGTTTTCTTTTAAGACTCGCTCTCAATTTGTTCTTGGTTTGGCAGAGTGAGTGTAGGGATGGACTGTTTTATGCCTGATAACATTATTTATTTTATTTTGCTTATAAGTGTGTGTTTATGGGACTTGTTTCTTATGGGCCAAGTGTTGTGTGGCGTACTAGGCGTCGCATTGTGCTAAGGAGATTTGGAGACTTGATCAACCTCTTGATTTCCTGAACCTTGTGATTGAGGTAGCTTCCAAGTTGTTTGACCAGACTGGGTCTTTCCCTTCACTTGTGCCAGATTTTGCCAGAGTAGACACATGACTTTTTCAGTTTATTACAGTCAGGATGTTGGTGAGTTTCAGGAGGGGTGTATGTAACCAGGTTAAAAGATAAAATATCCTTGGAATGTATGAAACCTCACCAAATCCTGATAAAGGTCTGTTTCATATTGTAAAACTTTCATTTCATGATGTATTTTCATTGTTTTCTTGTTCATTGAGACATACATTTTCATACCTGTACTGTCACTTTAAGAGATCCATGCGTAAACGACGTCTTGGCTGCACCTCTCTCAGTTCGCGCTACGCTCACTGAGAGAAGGTAACGGAAGTTTTCTGTGTTTACTATTCGCATTTATATTGTACTTAAAAAACACTGAAAATGCAGTAGCATGCAGTTTTATTGGTTGTGACTCTGTAAACGTGAAGTTGAGCTATGCTGTTCATTTATTAATGGTGTGAGTGTAGTTTGAGAGGTTGTTAAGTGTAAACGTGCTACAGAGAGCTACAGGGTTTCCATGTGTCTGTTAACAGGGGAATGAGACCCGCGAACCTGCGAGGAAACCTGTTAGAGACTGCATGTTATAAGATGTTATTTTCTCTGACTTGTGCAGGTATGTCGTTTACTGTTATAAGAAAATTAATTCTGATGGCTGACTTTTATTGAGATTTATGTCATTTTATTTATTGTGAAGATTTATATGCTATGAGCTAGCTGTTGTTAGCCGCAGTTCGCGCTACGCTCACTGAGAGAAGGGGAATGAGACCCGCGAACCTGCGAGGAAACCTGTTAGAGACTGCATGTTATAAGATGTTATTTTCTCTGACTTGTGCAGGACGCAGAACGTTTGAGATTAAAGAAGTGTCAGCCCAGTCGTGGTCAGTGTTCCTCCTTCCATCCATCAGCGCAACTCCAGAACACAACGCAAGGAAAACTAGTAACGGATGTGCACACAGCTAAATTTAGAACTCCAGCAGCACAGGCACACCCGTTACACATTTTACATTTATATATAATATTTGACAAATAAATTTCACAAATATTTCTCTAAATCTGAATAAAAAGTGATTTTTAGGGTCAAATGTGGAGAAAAGTTGTTATTTATAGTGTGTGTAACTTTATAAATCTCTGTGTGTAAATGTGTAATCTTTCCTCAGCTTTAACAGAACGAAGAGCGACATGCGACCACCTTTGGCGGCTGCGCTCTCTGCTCCTGACGATTTTCTTGATTTTTCCCGTCGTGAGTCTTAATTAAAGGGTAAAGACTCATTAAAGGTTGGAGCCGAGGAGCAGAGGCTGCGTTTAACGGCGGCTCTGACGGCACACGGCCATCTCCGAGAGTTCACTGCACTTCTGAGGCGTCTGACAGGAGCGCGGCGGCGTGCAGCGGCGTGCAGCTAAGCCTCCTGTCACGGTGTGTAAGCGCTCGCTGACAGACGAGCGTCTCTGAAGGTTTCAGCTCGAGACTCAGACTGACAGATGTAAGAGTTTAAAACCTGAGGCACAAACACAAACGGGGGAAAGTTTCTGTCGCTGCAGAAAAAAAAAAAAAAAACGGTTACAATCATTTCTGCGTTTGTTGTTTCGTCTAAAATCTTCTTTTTTTTTTTAATTGCTCTAAAAATGACGGCGCAGTTTTCTAAAGTGGCACTCCAGTCGCTGCAGGAGATACAAAAGACTTTATAATCACTTCTGATTATATTTAAGTGCTCGTTTTAGCGCAGGAGAAGAAAAGTGTCGTTAAAGTGATAAAAACCAAAATGACTTCAAACTTTTTATCGTTGGAAAACCGGAGCAGCCGCTTCACAAAAAGCCCGTTTATGTCGGATTTAATGCACATAAAAGGAAAAAAAAAAAACTCATGTATGAAAGTCATCATCCTCCATCATGTGGCGTTTTCTGAGCTCAGGATGTGGGATCAGAAAACGCCGCGCTTTGTTCACGGGAACCAAAAAAAAAAGCAAAAAGCGCCTGATTTGGTCATTTCATGTGGAAAAATTGCCGTCATTTTGCAAAATGGCATGTTCTCAGAAAAATAGAGCAGAGGCTGATTGAAGCTGCAGGGGGATAAAATAAAAAAAAAAACTCTGAGAGGAGAAGAAGGAGAGGAAGAAGTAACATGGCGGCGGCGGTGGCGTGTGGCGTACCCGTCGTATCCGGGCTGCTGGGACCAGGTGGCGCTGCCGCAGGGACCCGGGTCACTGGAGGACGACTGGTTACTGGGCGAGCTGCGGTAATGTTGGTCACCTTTGTTACAGGTGCTGATCTGAGGGTTCTCCATGTCCGTCATCGTCCTGCAAACACACAGAGGGAGAGAAAACGCTCAGGTAAAGGTGCGACGCAGGATTTCAGCATCATGTTTAAACTCTGGGTCATCTGAGTTTCATCAGAGTTTAAACCTGCTTCTCTTGATAAACGTTTCCTTCAGTGGGTGAATAAGGGCATAACAGCTTATTGTACTATAACCTCCGAAAGAGCCTTGAAACCCTTCTCTCACCTTTCACATACATATAATCTAGAAAGAAATGATTTCTTCAGATATCTCCAGGTAAGGGACTACTTTGACAAAGAAATCAAACTAATTGAGGATAATGTCCCTAATTTGGTCAGCATATTTATTGATGCCTATAAAACTAAAAATAATAAACATCTCATATCACGGATCTATAAAAGCTTGCAAAACTCTAAAAACCACTCTACTCTCTATATTAAACAGAGGTGGGAGAGAGAGTCTGGCCTGGAGATACCTGAGGAAGATTGGTATGAAATTTGGGAGGGACAGGCTAGGACCACCAACTCTAGATCATGGCGAGAATTCTGCTGGAAATGCACAATACGCTATTTTATCACCCCTAAGATGTCTTTTAAACAACAACCCTCCCAAGGTCTTGATGAATGTTGGAGAAAATGTGGTGCATCAGATCATTTTCATGTATTTTGGGCCTGCCCTCTAATCCTTACTTACTGGCAAGAGTTTGCAAAAGAACTGAAAAACATTTTTGGAATTGAAATTGAAGCTTGTTTTGTCACCTTATATCTCTGTAAAACACCAGCAGGTCTCAAATCTCAGGACAGATATCTTTATAAAATCATCTTGGCTGCAAGTAAAAAAGCCATCACACGCAATTGGATGCAGACAAATCCACCAACAAAACAAGACTGGACTGCAATCGTAAATGAAATATACATTATGGAAAAACTCACCTTCTTCATAAGACTACGGGCTGATGACTGGGCAAAATACTGGGAAAAATAAAACTCTTATATCAATATTTGTAACCCCTCTTCAGTATAGATGTTATACAATGCTATGTACTATTGATTGGCCTGAAACAACCGCCCTTATATTTCGTTTTGTTGTATTTTATTTTATGTTTTGTTAACCTGAAATTAAAATAAAAAGAAAGTTAAAAAAAAAAAGGATTTCAGCATCAGACTTTAAGGCTGTTTTTCAAAAAGTGACGAGAAAAAAAGAAACAAGAACTCGAATTAATGTGTCTCAGGGGTCAAGAACAGTGGTGAAAGGACAATTCTGGAATGCTACTGTCTCTTTAAGAAACATCAAGGGCACTTTAGAACTCTGAGTTCCGAAGTGGCCTTGATGATTCTTAAAGAGACAGTAGCTGAATTGTTTCTTCTTCTTCTTTTTAATAAGAAAATGAAATCAGGTAAAATCATAGACTGCAGCCAGAGTTTGCGCAGTAGAGAATTTCCGGTGGAGCCAAGTAAAAAAGAGAAATAAAAATATTTATTTCTTCTTCTTCAGAAGGTTTAGTCTCCTTTTGGCTCTTTCCCGAAGTTTCTTATACCCCCGATAAAAACTACTCACGAACGGCAGCTGTCAACTATCGTAAAACGAAACTTATACCATTTTTTTCCTACAAAACTGAATATTTTCCAAGTTTAATCCCATTTTTCTTGCCATTTTTGTTGACTTTGGCCATTTTTACCACTTTTTAATGATTTTGTCACTTTTTTCACCATTTTTGTTGCCCCATTAGTTTTTTTAAAGTTTACTCCAAAATTTGCTGGTTATCTCTTTGCCATTATTGACACTTTTAACCTTTTTTTCCACTTTTGGATCATTTTATGCTTTTGATACTCCTCTCCAATTTTTTTTGTTTTTACCCATTTTTGCCACTTTTGGGCCATTTTTTGCAACAAATTATTTTCCAAGATTAATCCCAACTTTCTTGCCATTTTTGTTGACTTTGACCAGTTTTACCTCTTTCCATTGTTTTTCATCACTTTTTTCACAATTTTTGCTGATTTTTCTGAATTTTGTAAAGATTCCTCCAAAACTTGCTTGTTTATTTTTGTTGCTTTTTGGCCATTTTAGTCAATTTTCACCTTTTTTGTACTCTTTTGCACCAATTTTTTGATACCTTCTCACGATTTTCCAGATTCTCTCCCAATTTTCTGGCAAATTTTTTTTTGTTTTTCACTCATTTTTGATTCTTTTCACTGGTTTTTGCCAATTTTGGACCATTTTTTTTCCCAACAAATTGACCATTTTCCAACTTTGATCCAAATTTTCTTGCCATTTTTGTTAACTCTAACATTTCAGCCTCTGACTCAATCATTAAATCCGAGTGGCCTCGATGATTCTTAAAGAAACAGTAGCTGAATTGTTTCTTCTTCTTCTTTTTTATAAGAAAAATGAAATCAGGTAAAATCATTGACTGTATATAGAATAAACAGCGTGGCTCCTCCTGTCACCGTTCTACGTTTTTGAAGCAAAAAAAAACGTTTTGCAGTAGAGAATTTCCGGTGGAGCCAAGTAAAAAAGAGAAATAAAAATATTTATTTCTTCTTCTTCAGAAGGTTTAGTCTCCTTTTGGCTCTTTCCTGAAGTTTCTTATATCCCCGATGAAAACTACTCACGAACGGCAGCTGTCAACTATCGTAAAACGAAACTTATATCATTTTTTTCCCCTACAAAACTGAATATTTTCCCAGTTTAATCCCATTTTTCTTGCCATTTTTGTTGACTTTGGCCATTTTTACCACTTTTTAATGTTTTTCGTCACTTTTTTCACCATTTTTGTTGCCCCATTAGTTTTTTTAAAGTTTACTCCAAAATTTGCTGGCTATCTCTTTGCCATTATCGTCACTTTTAACCTTTTTTTCCACTTTTGGATCATTTTTTATGCTTTTGATACTCCTTTCCAATTTTTGTTGTTTTTACCCATTTTTGCCACTTTTGGGCCATTTTTTGCAACAAACTACTTTCCAAGTTTAATCCCAACTTTCTTGCCATTTTTGTTGACTTTGACCAGTTTTACCTCTTTCCATTGTTTTTCATCACTCTTTTCACAATTTTTGCTCATTTCAGAATTTTGTAAAGATTCCTCCAAAGCTTGCATGTTTATTTTTGTTGCTTTTTGGCCATTTTAGTCAATTTTCACCTTTTTTTTAAACTCTTTTGCACCAATTGTTTGACACCTTCTCACGATTTTCCAGATTCTCTCCCAATTTTCTGGCGAATTTTTATTGTTTTTCACTCATTTTTGATTCTTTTCACTGGTTTTTGCCAATTTTGGACCATTTTTTTTTCCAACAAATTGACCATTTTCCAACTTTGATCCAAATTTTCTTGCCATTTTTGTTAACTCTAACATTTCAGCCTCTGACTCAATCATTAAATCCGAGTGGCCTCGATGATTCTTAAAGAAACAGTAGCTGAATTGTTTCTTCTTCTTCTTTTTTTTAAGACAATGAAATCGGGCAAAACTAATAGACTATATAATAAATAGACGTAGTCTCTGTGACATCACTCGTCTGTTTCTGAAGCCATGTTTTGAAGGTGCGGCCATGCAGGCTCTGCAAACAGCTTTTTTTGTTTTGTTTGGTGTGTACGTGACTTCTGGTCTTTCCAGAGCCACACTCAAGTGGTCACTGAAAATGTCAAGAAGAAAACGTAAATGTCCGAAAACATATTGCAGATTTAAAAGGAGCTTCTTTAAATTTCATTTTAAGGTAGCCTATTAAAAACAAAAACAGAAACATTCTTCTGAAAACTATCAACTACTTGACAACGGCAATATTTGACATTTCTTTGTTAATAAGGGTCATCGACACTGTTGTCAGCAAGTTTAGTGTTATGTGAACAAATGCAAACATTTAGACTCTTTTTAAAGACGGAATAAAACTCTTAAACACACAAGACAGTTACAGCTAACTGCCAGAGGGGGCACTGTAGTACCAAAAAAAGTCTACACAACTAAACTCAAGAGTTTAGCTACAAGAATCATTGTTTTTAAACGTCATATGAGTTCTAAAAAGAAATTTTATCAGGTGTGAGGGCCTTTTTCTGACTTTTTTAACCAACAATTTACAAAGGTACAAGAGGGAATTTTTTATTCGGTATTCTGGCTCATTTAGTCACTGAAGGTCTGTATATATTTGTGTTTTACAGATTGTTTTTTCTTATAAGAGACAGTGGGAGCAAGTTTTTTTTTGTCTTCTCTGTATATAATTTCTTTTTTTTTCTCTTTTCTTAAGAAATTGTTGTTATTGCCGTTTCTTGTACACTTCTATCCAAACGTTAACAAAAACATTAAACACAAAAAAAGTCATATACGATGCTTAAACTGTGACATCACCACTTGGTAATTTTCCTTAAAAAAGTGCAAATTTGTCTTTTTAAAAAACAGAAACACGGTTGAAAACTCTTTTGTTGAGGAGCCGTAGAACAGTGGAAGAAGCAGAGTTCCGGAATGCTACTGTCTCTTTAAGAAACATCAAGGGCACCTCGGAACTCAGCTCAGTTCTGAAGTGCCCTTGATGTTTCTTAAAGAGACAGTAACTGAATTAAAGTGTATAAGACAAATCAGAGTTTTTAAAGGTGGCAGCCTGTGAGTCAGGAACTTAAACGCAGCAGTTTCTGTTTGAAACTCCAGTTTGTTGATGAAGACCGAAGTAAAAGTTTCCCTCTCGCCCTCTCCTGTTGATAAGCGTGTGATTGGCTGACACCGCTGAATGGCCTCATGCTCTGTGGATAATCCGTGAGAAAACGCCGGAGCTGTCAGAGAGGGAGAGGGTGTCTTGTTCTCCAAAGACAAACAGAAACACAGATTAGTTCTGCTCATAAGTTTGGGGGAGTTTTCCAGATGGAGGAAGGAGAGACGGAGCTCCGGACTGAAACATGAACGACTTACTCTTTCTTTAACAACTAGTAACGCTCAGGTTTCTTTAAGTAGTCAGTGAGTAATAACAATAAAGGAAACACCAGTAGGGGGCGTCTTATATTGATGGGAAAACAAAGACATAAATAAAATAAACATACACTCAGGCTGTGACACTGAACATGTGTTTACATTTTGGGTTTGATCCAACATTTTACATTAAAGCTAATCAGGTTAGTTCATTAACCAAAATATCATCAACTTTGGCCGCCTCTCCTGGCCACGCCCATTAAGTTACAAAAAAATCCTTTGATAACTTTTCGTTGTTGATGTGTCTCGTGAACACTTGTCCAATTTGGAGATGATCAGAAAAAAACTGTTGATTAACAAACATTGCGAGTGAGAAATTTCCAACTTTGACTTAAACTTTCCTAACCTCCAATTCAGATTTTACTATAAAATTATATATTTTTGTTTATGTTTTTTCATGATAAATGTAACGCCCGCTGAGTTAGGAAAAATTGTTCAATAATTTTTCATCCTCAATGTGTCTTGTATACACATATTTTATTTGAGGATATCATAAAAAAAATTGTGGGACTAGTAAATTCAAATATGTACCCATACTTTGGCAAAATCTGACATTTAACTCCAATTTCCAAACTCCCTGTTCACGATTCACTATGAACGTAAGAGACTTTTTTGCAGGTCTTAACTCTGGCTGCAGTTTTCAGTCATTAGGGGGCGCTATAGAAGCACCAGAATCATACATTTTTCACTAAGAAATAGGGAGGCTCGCAATTTTTGGTGACTTTTCGTGCACGTTAAAGGCTCAGAATTTGACGTTAAGGGTATTAAGATTATCTTTAAGGGGTCACTGTTGTTGAAATTATATTTCACTTTCATTCTGTCCAAGAAAAATAAAAGATAGTCACATATAACGGGGGAGAACAGGAGCGGGAGAAGTGTGCATCAGTGGCGCCTTGTTTTATTAGATGAGAAAAGGAGTACAAGAGGGAGGAAGAGGGAAAAAAATCAGAAAGTGATGGTCAGAAAAAAAATGTTGATTAACAAACATTGCGAGTGAGAAATTTGCAACTTTGACTTAGAATTTACAACCTCCACTTCAGATTTCCTATTTCCTATAACATTATATATTGTTGTGAAGGTCTTGTCATGATAAATGTGCACAAACAATTTCATCCATCGCCCCTAGCCACACCCACTGAGTGAAGAAAAATAATTTAATAACTTTTTATCATGAAAGTGTCTAGTATATACATACTCAATTTGAGGATAATAAAAAAAGAGGAAAAAACTGTGGGACTAGTTTGTTTAAATATGTACCCATACTTGGGCAAAATCTGACATTTAACTCCAATTTCCAAACTCCCTGTTCACGACTCACTATGAACGTAAGAGACTTTTTGGCAGGTCTTAACTCTGGCTGCAGTTTTAAATGATTAGGAGGCGCTATGAACGCACTAGAATCATCAATTTTTCACTAAATAACGCCTTTTTTGGCATATATGTGTACGTGACTTCCGGTCCTTCCGGAGCCAGACTCAAGCGGTCTTTGGAGGAACAGCAGCTTTTTAGCACTTCAGCATCGTCTCATTGTTTCAGACCGGAGGTTGCCGCTCGCTCAAGAGGCAAAAACAGTAGAATAAGGAGAGTTCCGGAATGCCACTGTCTCTTTAAGAAACATCAAGGGCACTTCTGAGTTCTGAAGTGCCCTTGATGTTTCTTAAAGAGACAGTGGCTAGGATTTAATGATTGAGTCAGAGGCTGAAATGTTATTTTTCATTCTTAAAAAGACATTTAAATCATGTTAAACTTCTACAAAGCTATCAAAAAAGATATGAGGCCCAAAAATTGAGTGTAATACTTCCTCTTTTGTATTTCTAAAATAAAAAAAGACTATTTAACTGCACATGAAAGGGTCCAGACAAGGACAGTCACCTACTCTGTGATTATATATTGTTGTGAAGGTCTTGTCATGATAAATGTGCACAAAAAATTTCATGCGAATTGGAGAATGTGAAAAAAAAAACCGTAATTTTTGGCCACACCCACTGAGTTACGAAAAATCATTCAATAACTTTTCATCATCAAAGGAGGCTCGCAAATTTTGATGACTTTTCGTGCACATTAAAGGCGCAAAATTCGAGGTTAAAGGCACTAAAAGAATTATAATTATCTTGAAGGAGGCACTGTTGTTGAAATTACATTTCAGTTTCATCCTGTCCAAGAAAAATAAAAAGAAAGTAACATATAACGGGGGAGAACAGGAGCGGGAGAAGTGTGCATCAGTGGCGCCTTGTTTTAGTAGATGAGAAAAGGAGTACAAGAGGGAGGAAGAGGGAAAAAAAGCAACTCTCAAACTAGGCTTCTATAGGAATAGGACAAAAAAACACCACCTCAGCACAAAAGCAACGTAATAAAGCATCACAAAAAAACTCGACTTGAAGTTAGGGAGGGGGGTGTCGAAGCACAGATACTAAGGGGCGCGCACTTAGTTTAGTTCAGTTCACAAAATTACTCCACAATTATCCAAAAGAGATTAAATCCAGGTTATGTACATGCAACAATGTCAAATCTTTGTCTGTTTGAAGTTCTTAAAGTTTGAAGAAAACTTAAAGTTTCAATAACCAAGAAAAAACAACCCGGCCGTTCTGTTAGCGGTAAATGTTTGATTGGTTTCAGCTGCTTTCTAAACTCTGACAGGAAAACTCTCAGGTCCTGATGTCAGTGTGGACTCTGAGGAAACTCTACGGGTAATTAGTTGAGCGAGTGTTTCACTGATTGATTGTGTTTAATAAACTTCTCAAACCTGGACTGATCCTCAAACCTGAGGCTCCTTCACAAACTTTACTGGGTCAAAGGAAAATAATCTGGAGGACTACCGTCTGCAGGGAAAATAAACTCAGTTCAGTCTGCTGCCCTGAGGCCTTTTTTCACCGGCACAGAGAGGGTTTTGTTTTACCGTACAGGATCAGAGCAGGGATGGTATTTACATTACGTCTGTGGAGCTGCATTTAAGTCAAAACTCAGAGAAAGTCAGATTTCTCTTCTTTCTTCAGCTTTTAAGTTTGAATCAGGAGCTTAAAGGAACATTCAAAGTAGGGCAATTAATCATAAATTAGAGTTACTCAACCAAAGAGACAAACTGTTAAAAACCACCTTTACAAAAGAAACTACACAAGTGGAGAAAAGAGGCAAAAACAGCAAAGAGGAGAATTAAAAGTTAGTTTGAGGTTGTAAAAATTGCAAGAAAAAGCAAAAAAAATTGGCATTTAAATTGAGATAAACGTGGAAATACTCAAAAAGTAGCAAATAATAGTCCAAAAGTGGGGGAAAAAAGGTGAAAATTGACTACAATGGCCAAAAATTAGCAAGAAAATATTTGCAAGACACTTAAATAAATTCAGAAAGTGGCAAAAATGGTGAAAAAAGTGACGAAAAACAGTGGAAAGTATAAAAAATGTCCAAAGTGAACAAAAATTGCGAGAAAATTTGGATCAAAATTGGAAAATAGTCAATTTGTTGGGAAAAAAAAATGGTCCAAAATTGGCAAAAACCAGTGAAAAGAATCAAAAATGAGTGAAAAACAACAAACAAACAAACAAACAAACAGCAAAACTTGGCCAGAAAAATTGGGAGAGAATCTGGGAAATCATGAGAAGGTATCATCAAAATGGTCCATAAGAGTAAAAAAAAAGGTGAAAATTGACTAAAATGGCCAAAAATTAAAAAAAAAAATAAGCAAGCAAGATTTGGAGGAATCTTTACAAAATTCAGAAATGAGCAAAAATGGTGAAAAAAGTGACAAAAATCATTAAAAAGTGGTAAAAGTGGCCAAAGTTAACAAAAATGGCAAGAAAAATGGGATTAAACTTGGAAAATATTAAGTTTTGTAGGAAAAAAAATGGTCCAAAAGTGGAAAAAATGGTTAAAAGTGACAATAATGGCAAAGAGATAGCCAGCAAATTTTGGAGAAAACTTTTAATATTAAGTTTTGTAGGGAGAAAAAATGGTCCAAAAGTGGCAAAAATGGGGAAAACCAACAACAAAAATGGGCAAGAAGTGTAAAAAATAACAGAAAATGATGCAAAAGTGGTAAAAAAAGAAGGTAAAAGTGTTTAAATGTGTAAAAATCAGTCCCAGTTGTAGTGGTAGTGGGTTGTTGTTGTTGTGCTGTAATTAATGAAACTGTTCATGTTCTACTATGAGTTTGTTTAGAAACAGAGAAACTAGAAATAATCACAGTTGTAATATAGGAAATAATAATAAGATTATTGTTGTAAATCGTTCAGCTCTAGTTTTAAGATCAGAAATGTTCCCGTGGTGACGTTTGCGCTTTAATAACTTGAGTGTAAAGTGCATTAATCAGGTGAAACTCTCCTGACGCGTCGTCTCTAGCTCAGGTTTCTTTGTCTGGACGTTCGTGGGAAACTCTCTGATCCGTCACTGACTCCGTCTCCGCTCACTTCATCCTCATTTCTGAAACCTTCCCGTCTCCCGCCGCGGTCCGAGCTCTCACATGTGAAACGGCAGCAGCTGCTTTTTGTTC